>OVAN01000937.1:0-47622 GCA_900406275.1 Anastatica hierochuntica | reverse complement strand
CTCTATTATCTAAAGAAACGGAGACAACAAATGTTCCAAACCTCTTTGACCGTCATCCTATGTCAGTGAAAGATGAAATTGTACTTTAAAACAATATTGTCATATTTTTGAATTTTTCTCAAAATTTGTGGGTTAGCCCCTACGAAAATATAGAGTTTTTTGGTAAATGCTCTATATACGGAAGTTTATACACTTTAGTGTTGTTTAAAAATTTCTAACCACATCCTAAATTTATATTAATGTATGCTAGACCTTCTTTCATGGTACTTGGGCATCATTTCTATTTTTTGACAATTAATTTATTAAAATTTCTTATACGGTCTAAATAAGTGAGCTAACCGCTATAAAATCTCTATTATCTAGAGAAACGGAGACAACAAAGGTTCCAAAACTCTTTGGCCATCATCCTATGTCAGTGAATGATGCAACTATGCATTAAAACAAGATTGTAATAATTTTTGTTTTTCTTCTCAAAATCGGTGGGCTAACCCCTACGAAAATGTAGAGTTTTTTTGGTAAATGGTCTATATACTAAAGTTTATACTCTTTAGTGTTGTTTAAAAATTTCTAACCACATTCTGCATTTATATCAATGTATGCTAAACTTTCTTTCATGGTACATGGTCATCGTTTCTATTTTTTATCAATTAATTTATTAAAATTTCATATACGGTCTAAATAAATGGACCACCCTATATGAAATATCTATTATTTAAAGAAATAGAGACAACAAATGTTCAAAACCCCTTTGACACTCAGCCGATGTCAATGAATGATGCAACTATTCATTAAAACAAGATTGTCATATTTTTGAATTTTTCTCAAAATCGGTTGGTTAACCCCTACGAAAATATAGAGTTTTTTTGGTAAATGCTCTATGTACTGAAGTTTATACACTTTAGTGTTGTTTAAAATTTTCTAACCATATTCTACATTTATACTAATGTATGCTAAAGTTTCTTTCATAGTACAAAGGCACCGTATCTATTTTTTAAAAATTAATTTATTAAAACTTCATATACGGCCTAAATAGGTGGACTAAACGCGGTAAAATCTCTATTATCTAGAGAAACGGAGACAATAAAGGTTCCAAACCTCTTTGACCATCATCTTATGTAAGTAAACGATGCAACTATGCATTAAAACAAGATTGTCATTTTTTTGAATTTTTCTCAAAATCAGTGGGTCAACCCCTACCAAATATAGATTTTTTTGGTAAATGCTCTATAAACTGAAATTTATACGTTTATTCTCTTTAGTGTTTTTTAAAAATTTCTTATCACATTCTACATATATATATTAATGTATTCTAAACTTTCTTTCATGGTACATGGGCGTCGTTTCTATTTTTTATCAATTAATTTCTTAAAACTTTATATACGGCCTAAATAAGTTGAGTAACCGATATAAAATCTCTATTATCTAAAGAAACGGAGACAACAAATGTTCCAAACCTCTTTGACTATCATCCTATGTCAGTGAAAGATGCAACTATACATTAAAACAATATCGTCATATTTTTTGAATTTTCTCAAAATTTGTGGGTGAACCCCTACGAAAATATAGAGTTTTAGTAAATGCTCTAAAAACTGAAGTTTATACACCGCGAATGAGATCAGGTCGAATATCTACGCCGCGGACGAGAAATGGGATGGGGTTTTGAGGATGAGTAAAGATGATGAAGAAGGAAACCATGATAAATCACATCCAAGATCTAATGAGATCTATAAGGTTCTTGATGAAACTTACAGGAGACTGAAACTAGAGAAGATTTACTTTGATTCTATACTCCAACATGAACAACTATGTTTTAAGTCTTACACATAGGCTTTATTAAGTTCACATATACAAAGAAGAAAGTTATGTTTGGTTCTTAAGAGTCTGAAACTAAATCATATGATCTTTAACATCTTTTTATTAGAATCTCATAAGAATCCTCAAAGAGTAAGTAATCAAAGAACTCACCCAAGGAACAAGCTTGAATATTCACTAAATCCTTTACACATCTTACCTAAAACAAAGAGTGCTACCTCAGCAAGGATGGTTTCGGATTATCTATGAGCAGTTGGTGTCCGCGGCATCGTGTACGGCATTTGACCCATGGTCATTGGTGCAACAGGAACCACTGAGCCAGGGACTGGAGCAGTATGGACTCCATAAGCCATGTGAGGTGGAGTTGGGAGGTTCACTGGAGTTCCAACCGCTGAGACCAATGGTCCGCCTACTGGTTGACCTATGGTGGGTGTTGTATACAAAGGAGGTCCTGAGGGTGGTTGAGAGACGGCTTGCTTGGCTGATTTGTTTCCTCCTCCAGCAACAGCAGCAGAGCCGGTACTGCTGTTGTTGTTGGTGTTCGTGTTCTGACCAGTGATTGGTCCTTGCGTGGTTGAGACATCAGTGTTTCCAACGCTAGTGATGTCGTGAATACTTGATCGCCTTCTGTCTTTGTTCATTGAGTTTAGACGAATGAAATACTTTTGAGCGTGGCTCGCGACTTGTGTCGGTGTTCTTGTTACTACATAGTTACGAGAAATGCTACGCCAATCACCTTTCCCGTATTTTTCTAAACCGATAAGAAATAACCTGTAACAGAAAAAAACAAAGGCAATTGTTCATCAGAATCATTGCATAACCTAATGGCCAGGCCGTAGTATCAAGAATGAAACACACAAAACCCTCATAGACAGAACCATACTAACACACAAACGGGTTTGTCGTGCATCTGCCATCTAAGGAAAATCTGCATATGGACTACCACATACACATACAGAAATCCTACTTCTCAGTTGCTTCTCTGGCTCGTCTGGATTACAATTTCCTAAATAAAAACCAGAGACATTTCTAGACACCAGAATAGAGCGATTGCGATTGAATATGAAACTCGTGACTTCTTATCCTAGCATTCCTCAGTCAGAAATATTAGTAAATGATAACTCTTTCACAGCAAAACATTCAAACAAGAAAGATAGACTTTAACGTTACATCGATTGCCCATTTTTCACCGAGCAAAAAAGGCAGTCCTGTATTTGATTGTATGCCACCTATTATCGACATACTCTCGTTTAATATCCCAAACCACTTGCACCTTCAAGAGAGTAAACGAAGACTTAACTTTAAAGCAATATTTTCTTGTCCCATTCTGAAAAGCAAAGTGGGGTTCTCCAATAACAGAGGTGGACAGACTAACTATTCTTTTTTCTAGAGGTTTCATCATAATAATAAAACAGCATCAAGCTTCAACAAGTGGAGGAAAAGACGGTCAAAATGGTCCCCGAGGGGGTTAGATAGCATCTCTCCATCATCTTTAACCTGGTGGATGTAATGATATAGCAGCTAAGACAGAGAGGTAAAGAGAATTTATGGGCGCAGCTTTCTCCATACCGTGCAAAGTTATAAACACAATACAATCTACCATTTTAAAAGTCAGGCTGTATTGTGCATATTACGAAAACTCTGACTTCAATAACATCTAAGGGAGACCAAGAACCTGAGACTAGAGTTACATCTAAGTTCTTTGATTCTAAGCACGACATGACTTCGAAAACTCAGACTTCACAAACATTGACATCCAACAGTAGCTAAAATCGTCACGCAGAGAGGACAACATTAATGTTCTAGAACACAAAGGCGACACTGATCACATATAAACGATACCTTGAAAGAATTTTAAAGGAACGAAATGAAGCTGAGAAACTGATTAGTAGCATAAACAAACAAAGATCACCTGTGTTCATCCTCTGTCCACGCAATACCCTTTCGCCGTTCTTGTTCTGACTTTGATTTACTTCCCTGATTAGACTCGCCAGCGACATGACTGTTTCCTCCTTTCTTACCACTTCCGCCTTCATCAACAGCATAACCATTTGATCTTTCAGGAGAACCATAATCAGGAAGAGGCACACATCCTGATTCAATCCTATTAACATCTTCAACTAAAACCTCATAATGTTCTTTAATCTGTTCAATACTTTTCCCTGGAACATCTCCAGCAATCTTCTCCCACCGTTCTTCATCCGATTCATCAGTATAATTCGCTAAAGCTCTCTCAAATGCAATATTATCTTCCCTACTCCACAGAGAACCATCACTAACTTCCTCCACAACCATTTCTACAGAATTTACACTAAACCCTCTACGATAATCAAAAGGGCTTATGCAAAGTTAGTATCTTTACGAAGATTCCAACAGAAAGATCAAAACTTTATAGAATCCACACGTAAACCAAAGCTAAGCAAACACAGATCTCCCCAAGTATCACTAAAACCTAATCAAAAACTCCGTTGAGAATCAAATCAGAATCCGAACAGTGGACTATAGAGAACAATCTGAAATGGATTCGAAATAAATTTCCCTAAGATTAAGGGCAAAGAACCCTACTCTACTGAGAAACCCAAGAGAGAAAAAACCAAACTTTGCGCAAAGAAAATTGTGGGTTTTCTTGGGTTTTTAGGGATTGCGAAAATTCGTAAGAGAAATAAAGAGAAAGGAGAATAACTGAGAGAGAGAGAGGTCAAAACGCCATTGTTAAAGGGAAGTTCAAAACAAAGAAGAAAGAGTGATATAAACCCATGAGCGCCCACACATATTGATAGACTTGGATGTTATTTATTACCTTATTTTTCTCCCTCTTTATTTTTTTTTATGGTTTTGTATTTCCTTTTAGTTAATATTGGTATGTAAATTTTTTTTTTTGTAAAACTTTTTTTTCGATAACGGTGAATTTTTTAAAGACTTTTTTAGGTCCAAAGACTAAATCCCACGAGGCCTACGACACTCTACGTATTCTCATCATTCAAAGCAGTCCGGGTGAAATCTAGCTCCACAAATTCCATCTAGAATCTCTTCATTGTTAGACCACGACTTGGTTAATATGTAAATATATTACTATATTGAACTAATGTATTTGTTTTTTTTTATAACATGAACTAATGTATTTGTTGACCAAAATGATGCCAAATATTTATTTTGGAAAATTTTGTGAAATGCATGTTAGATTTTTTTTTTTCACTTTCATAATGCTTTAGCATGTGACAAGATATATTTTTTGGTGACATTTGGGGTCTTAGGCAATCATTGATGCCATGAGTAACAATTATTTTGTACTGTCATGCTATTTTACAAAATAAAAGAGAAGTACACGATATTTTTCTGGTGTGATTTTTAAAATTGAATAAGTCTTAGATATTTTATTAAATATATCTAATGTATCTAATGAACTAAAAGAAATAAAATTGATTCTAATTATTCTTTAACAAATCAGAAGATTCTCGAAGATATTAAAAATCATAGTTACAAAATATATTTATATAAACTATAAAATTTTCAGTTTAACAGATTTTGTTTCATATTTCGGGTATCGAATTTATCCAAACCGAATCCACGTACGGACATCCGAACTCGAAATAACAGAAAAAATGTAAAAATTGAAATTCATAATAACCAAAAATCACCAACCAGTTGTTCAGAACAAAGAAGTTAGGGAAGATGTTGACCTCTTATCTATAAATATCTGACAAGATCTAATTAGATAAGTCCCTTTTTAACTTCAATTTTAGAAAATCACATCTTTTTGTTATTATTATTACCAACAAATTCAACTGTTTCATTACCAAAATGAAAGAAACAACTACACAAATTTCAATTTTTACAAGAGAGAACCACTAATCACTACTTACTGCAATACAAACTACTAAAAAACCCAAAAAAAACAGAGCATCCTTTATTCAAACATGAAAAGTGTTTGTTTGGTTTGTTCCCAAAATGTGCTCATATGATCATATAATAAAAACAAGCACAAACAATTAAGAAAGTAGAGAGTAATCAAAAGAGCAAACAAATATCTCTTTCTGATACAACTTGAAGTGAGTTTTAAAATTAACCATTTTAAACAAAATACATTGCCTTCTCCTTCTGAAGCAGTTCTGCATCCCAAGAACCCTAAGTTTTATTTCCATGGAGAATAACAGCAACTCCACTGCAAGTAACATCATAATTCAGTTTTGTTCATTAGCGAGCAGGCGGAACAAGTTCTTGAATGCATGCGCAAATAAAGCATAAAGTGTCAAGCTTTTTGCAGAAACAATCAACTAAGGCTGCGTAAAATCTAGATCTCGGTTTTAAAAGTTTGCAATATAAGATTCAAAGAGAGGACATGAGATGCAAACCTGTGGTTTACAAGGGTTTTATGCAGCAGCCTGAAGCAACTCTCTTTCAGCGCGTTCTCTGATTCTTCTCTCAAGCTCTGGCCTAAAGTGTCTTATAAGACCTTGCACGGGCCATGCAGCTGCATCACCCAGTGCACAGATTGTGTGTCCTTCGATCTGTTTGGTTACCTCTTGCAGCATATCAATCTCTTCCAGTTTTGCATTGCCAACTTTCATTCTCTCCATAATCATCCAAAGCCAACCTGTTCCCTCTCTGCAAGGAGTGCACTGACCACAGCTTTCGTGCTTATAGAAGTACGAGAGCCTCGCAATTGCATCAACAACATCGGTTGATTTATCCATCACAATGACTGCTGCAGTTCCTAACCCTGATTGTACAGCCTTGAGCGCATCGAAATCCATAAGCACGTCTTCGCATACGCTCTTAGGAATCAAAGGCACAGAGGAACCACCAGGGATGATAGCAAGTAGATTGTCCCATCCACCTCTAACACCTCCGCAATGCCTCTCAAGGAGTTCCTTTAATGGTATACTCATCTCTTCTTCAACTGTGCACGGCTTGTTCACATGCCCTGATATACAAAACAGCTTTGTCCCAGAGTTATTCTTCCTACCAAAACTCGAAAACCACTCAGGTCCACGCCGTAAAATGGTAGGAGAAACAGCCACTGTTTCTACATTGGTAACAGTCGTGGGACAACCGTATAAACCAGCATTAGCAGGGAACGGAGGCTTCAACCTGGGTTTTCCTTGCTTGCCTTCAAGGCTTTCCAAAAGCGCAGTTTCTTCACCGCAAATGTACGCACCAGCACCAAAGTGGATATAAACATCGAAATCATAACCAGAACCGCAAGCATTCTTCCCCAAGAGACCAGCTGCATATGCTTCTCTTCTAGCCTTCTCTAGATTCAAACGTTCATTCACATATTCACCCCTGATGTAAATATACGCCGCACTAGCTCTCATTCCAACACCAGCAATCAAACACCCTTCCAGCAACTTGTGAGGGTCATGACGCATGATTTCCCTATCTTTACAAGTTCCAGGCTCACTCTCATCAGCATTAACAACCAGATAAGATGGGCGTCCATCAGATACTTTAGGCATAAAAGACCACTTGAGCCCAGAAGGGAAACCAGCACCACCTCGTCCACGAAGACCAGATTTTTTCATTTCATTGACAATCCAATCAGTACCCTTGAGTACCAAATCTTTGGTCCTGTACCAATCACCTCTCTTCATCGCCCCTTTGAGAAACGGGTCATGTAGACCATAGAGGTTAGTAAAAATCCGGTCTTCATCCTTGAGACCACCAAAATGAGTCTTTTCCGGAGGCGGAGGAGGAGGAGGTGGCTGTGGAGTGGTGGAAGTAGCTGCAGCCTGAGTGCTGAATGATCTCAAAGCTGGAGCCAATCTGTTACTTTCCTTCCAAATCGATACTGCTCTCTGCAAGCCAAGAATACCCCTCATGGGCGCCTGCCATCGAATTGCGAAAATTAACTCACAGTAACAAACACTAAAACTGCATAATCTGGTTCAAGAGCAACAAAACTTTGAAGCACACAAATAGTGGCATTGATAATACAGGACTTAGCGTCGAATTCAACCATCATGAAACCAAACAAGAGCAATGAAAAGGAAGTGAATCGACCCAATAGCTCAAGAAGAATCGAAAATCAAAGCAGATCAAATCAAAATCCAAAATCAATCAAAACCCATTAGATCTATACGAAAAAGATCTCTCATTTCACAAATTATCCAGCTAAAATCGAACTAAATACATCCCCAAGTCTTCAAATTTCGAAAACCCTAACAAATGCGATCGAGAAAGAGAAGCATAAACGAAAACGAAATCATCAAAAAGTAACTTGCGAGAAGCTGATGACATACCATGGAAACAAAACTTCCGCGAAAGTAATCGAACCGAGAGAGAGTCTCGTCTTTGTTCTTAGAAGCGTGAAGGCCACACGAAGCTTGAAGCTATAGCTTCCTTCTTCTTCTCTACCTGAGACCGACGAACTCGAGATTAACTGTTTGGTTCAGATTCGTCCGCGTCCTCATATGTTTTTAAATGGGCCTCTCCTGGGCCTGGCCCAATTAATCCGGTCCGGTATAAAATCTACTAAACCGGTAATAACCAATCCTTAAATGCGGTTAAGTAGTAATATTTATAAACTAGTGGGGAACATTTTGCATTTAGAAACATATTGAGGGGCTTTTTTGAAAAATAATTTCTCAGTTTCGCGGATCGTCGTTCTATTTAAGTCGAAACTCAACCGCTTCACGCCGGCGATAAGCAGAGGCGGTGGTTCGATAGAGAGACAGAGAGAGAGACAAGAGAAACGACTCTGCGATTTTGTCTCGGAGAGAATGATTATAACTCGTTGAGTTTCACGGTTTCTGGTGAGTTGATTCTATCTATTATCTCCTAATCTTTTGATGATTCAGGATCTTTGTGTGTTCGTAATTCGCATTGTTCTACTTCTGAATTCGAGTGATTAGTTATGTATTGACAAGAATCAGCATAAGGGTTCGTTGCGTTTGGTCGTAATTTTGGCTCGAGTAGGCTAAGAGAAGCAAAAAGTTAAACCCTAGTTAAAAAGCTCAAAGATTTGTTGGTGATGGATGATTCTTTGTATTTAGGGTTCTGTTTGTTATTTGGAGGTTCCTCGAATTCAAGAAGTTGTATATATGTGCTCTCAAAGTATGTGCTTTTGATGCTGGTTTGTTCTTTAGCTGGTCAATTTCTCTTTGCGTTGTTGTCTCTATCGATCATGTACAATTATGTATTCTTTTCTCTGATTCTGGTGTCTCTGTTGAATCGCAGGTGAAACATAGCAAACTTGGATTGGTGGGAGAAGAGTAACCAAAAGATATAAAAGAAGAAGAAGACAGAAAAAACAGCGAAAAGGTGAGTAATGTTGCATTTGAATGCACTCTTGTTCAATCTCTTAAGTGATCTGAGACATGATTTTTATGATATCTTTCTGCTTTTCTACTTCATTTAAGCTATTTACAGTTCTTTAATTGTTCACTAAAAGAAGTAAACGGGACAATGAAGACTTTTATGTGCATTTGTTTTTTGTTTTGACAATTGAGTTGTTGAATTTAGGTGTCGGATACTATGGGTGAGTCCTCTGCATCAAGCAGTTCACGGGCTGCTATAAATTGTTCTAACATCGGGTTTCAAGTTTCCAACGGTATGGGTGAGTCAGCTGAATCAAGCAGTTCATGGGCTGCTATCAGCTCTTCCAACATTGGTTTTCAGGTACTTAAACTGCAGATTATTATGTTTACTATGGTTTTTCCCCTTAATTTCAACATTCTAGCTGGTGTTAACCAATCGTGTAAACTTGGAATATGCAGCTCCTAAAGAAGCAAGGCTGGAAAGAAGGTACCGGGCTAGGAATCGCTGAACAGGTAAATTCACGTGTCCTTGTATCAATTCTAGTTCTGTATAGTTGCGGAAGCTGTAGTGTTACTTGAAAGCATACAAGTGAGTTTTGTTTACACAGTTTGAAATCCTTCTCGTCAACCACCAGACAAAGATAAGCTAGAGAGTTGTTGAAGTTGTTTTAGTATCATCCTGTATTAAACCGCAAATAGACTGTTAAGGTTTCTTGGCCAATTTCCTCGTGCTTCACTGTTTCTAGGTATCATGCTTCATTCTGTAATAGCTTCTCTAATTAAACAGGGTATATTGGTGCCTGTACAAACAGAACCGAAACACAACAAACGAGGACTAGGAGCTGAGAAAACAACTAAGAGAAAAGCTACGAAGCCTAAGTCTACAGAATCTGGACACGGCCAAACAAAGGTATATTCTTAAAGTAGCATTTGATAAGTTTGCTTATTACATGCATGTCTCTTCTCATTGTCTCTTAACTCGTATATAACTCCGAAATTTCAGGATGAAGAAACTCCAAAGAAAACGAAGAAACTTTCGAAGAAAATGCGGAAGATGATTGAGCATGAAAAGCATTTACAGGAAAAAGAATTCGAACGAGCTTTTTTCAGAGAGTTTTGGCCTGATAATGTGTAAAGAAAGTAGCAATGTAAAGCAATCTTCTACATTTTTGACTATTATGAAATAGAATTAGAAGATGAATCTAATGCAAACATGGCTCTAAGCAAAGGCTTTTTTTGAAACTTTGCAAGATTTTATCTAATTCATATGTTCATGTGCCTTTGCATTTGGTATACAAAACCGAATAATATAAAAAATTCTGAACCGTTTCTCTTGTAAAATATTTGGGATACCCAAACCGAAATAGAATCAAACCGCAAACCGGTATCCGAAAAATCGAAAGTTATATTCTACTCTATTTAATATCTCAACACTTACTTACTTGTGGAAATCTTTTGGTCCAGTGTGACACGAGGACCGGTCGTTTTGGTATTGTCCTTGTAATTGTTTCTTAAAATTCGACATACCCGAAATCCGAATCCAACCCGAAAACCCGAATGTCTGCCCTTATCTCTGGTCTCCATTATGGGCCTTTAGTTCAATTGTTGTGTTTTGTGTTAAAGTAAATGGGCTAAGAAAGAAAGGCCCATTAACAAAGCCCTAACTAAATAAAAATTGTTATAATCTTTTCCTTTCAGCTCCGTCGACAATCTGATTTCAACTGTAGAGCTCCGCCGCATCCGAAGTCGTCACTTCAATCGTCGAGCTTTCATCAATGGCGTCTCTTCTTCCAACTTCATCTCAATGTCTCCAGATTCGAAGCCAGAACAAAATCCAACCACTGCTTTTCCCTAGCTCCGCCTCCAGAACAACTCCGTTTCTCGTCTCTTTTCCCTCTCGCCGTCCGTTGAGACCGAATCAATACTTCTCTACTTCAGTCGCAGCGTCGAAGAAGCAATCGGATATTCTCACGGCGGATAAGAAGAATTCGAGCGTGGAGGAGGAAACAGAAGAGGAAGTAGAGGAGGATATGTTATGGATTCAGGAGAAGGCATTAGACCTAGTCGAGTTCACTGGATCGGTGACTCAAGCGATTCCAGGACCACGAGTTGGAAGCAGCAAATTGCCGTGGATGCTCGCCGTGCCGTTAGCTTACGCTGGCGTCACTTTCGTCGCTGCTTTTGTCAAAACCATTAAGAAGTTCTCTTCTCCTAAAGCCAAACGCAAGAAACTGGTCTCTGATCCAATTCTCTTTCTTTATATGTTTGTGATTCTTTGCTTCAACAAAGAACTGATTCAATTGATGTGGTTTGTGAATCTTTCAGGTGAATCAGAATGCTATGCTTTGTAGATCAATAGATGAGATGTTACAGAAAGATGAAACAGTTCATAGCTCTGAGCTTAAGGCACTTGAACATAAGGTCTTAAGGATATATGAATCGCTGACACTTTTGTTTGATGTTTCTACCATAAGAAAGCTTTGAAAGTTCTGAAATTTGACATGAGAATGGGTGTTTCTACTTGCAGACAGGGTTTAACATGGAGGAGATATTGAGGAAATACATTCGATATGCATTGAATGAGAAACCGTTTAACCCCGACCTTGTTGCTGATCTCATTCATCTTAGGAAAGCTTCTGGTTTGAATGATTCTCAGGTTCCTGAGATTTTAAATGAAATCTCTCGTCGTATTGTCAAAGAAAAGGGTAAAAAAAACCTCTCTCTTTTGCTTAGGTTCTCCATTGCAATATTTTTTTGATTGCTCTCGGATGTTTGGATTTTGCAGGGCCTGTAGTGATGAATATGCAAGGCTTCACAGAAAAAGGATTCAAGAGAAAGCTCGCGGTTCAAGCGCTTTTTGGAAAAATTTACTATCTTTCCGAGGTAAAGAATGTGGAAACATGACGAATCTGCTTATTACCGGATATGTGATTGATTTTTCTCTTCAACAGCTTCCTGACTTCTGCTCAAAAGACAACTCCTTAATCGTCAAGGAAATATTCGGAGTTACAGAGTAAGTTGAATCTCTTAAAAGAAGAATAACAATCTTATGTTTTTCCAATGTTTCTTTACTTATCTCTAGGAAAATTTTCAGTGAGGATGCTGAAAAGCTGCGGATACACGCACTTACCGAAGCTGGAGACATAGATTCACTTGAGAAGATGGTGAAACGTGAGGAAACGGTTGATTCTTCATTGGATAAAGAAGAAGTTTCAAGTGAAGAAGACTCTGATACCACTTAGAATGCTTTAATACTAGGATTCGTTTCTCTGTTCTTGGACTTAAATCAGAGTCTGTTCATACAGTATGCAGTAGCAATATACTGTTTCCTGGAGTCTACGAGTTGTAACTCTCGATGTTGAAATCGATCGGGCTTTGTAGGTAAAAACTACTTGATGAGTTGAGGTTTAAGGATCTGAGTTGATTTCTTCCACAGTTTCCCACCGATAGAAGTTTCATCAAACTGCCTCTTTGAGATTGAATGTTCTGACAATTCCCCGAGTTCGACTAGTATTCTCTTTAACCGGTGTGCAAGACTTGGTGCTTTCATCGCTGTCCGCCCGAGATTAGCCTATTTCAAGAATTCTTCCAAGTGCCAGAACACAATCAACAAGAGGTTGCAACGGACAAACATTTTAGTAGGCATCTTACTCTTGCTTTCTCATTTGGCTGTTGAACGAAATCATTGTTACCTGTGAGTTCTTACGACGCTTGGTCCTGTCCATCCTCCAAGCATCGAAGCAACGATCCTTTCAGTTCGTGTGGATGTTTGACGAACATTTGGCCCAAACCTTCATGCTGCAACTTCGGAACCTGGAGAATAAGCGAAATAATCAGAAGATAACATTATCTCATAACAGACTCAATAAGATTTATCAAGATATTAGTAAGAGATGTAACATATTCAAAATTCATACGGTCATAGCCGCAACTACTTCAACAAGGCGAGCACGAATAACAACATATAGTTCTATTAGGACCTCTCTTGTCGCAGCAACATCATTCCTCGTCTCCCGGGTGCTAAGTATATCCCAACAGAACGATCTGATGGTCAGATGGTGCAACCTTTTCCACTAGCTCGGGGACAAGATTGCGTTTAGCTCCCGCACTAAGCGACTATTGATTACAACCTACTCTTGAAATGTAGGAATAGTCTTCAGATACATTGCTGAAGACCTTATCAACACACTCAAGTAAGCTTATCTCTGGTTTGAAACAATGATCGATTTCTCCTACTATTTTCACAGACGAGCCATCAATCTCTATGGCCGATGCGCTTATTTTCAAATCGAGCTCTCGGACTTTAGCCTTTTGTTCAATTTCCCCGCGTCTTTTTTCAGGTTTTCGAATCAAGCCAAATTCGTCGAGCTTAACATGTTGATTCATCTGATGTTTTATAGAAGAGCAGAGGCATCACCGGCCGAGACACGGAGAGGATTTGACACGGTCTCTCTCTCTCGTTCTTTCGCTTCGCCGTCACACGGCGAGATCCATCTTCTCCGTCGACGAAGCTGAGGGAGATTCTTGTTTGGAGAAGAGGCTGAGTGTTTTTTTAGGTTTCGATAAGGAGAGAGCCGACGACGGAGTCGCGGCATCGGCGTCTTTACCGTCGATTTCATCACCGTCGTCGTCCCCACGCCGCCGGGAATTTCTATTTAGGGATTTTCTACAGGAACGGAGAAGTAAAATAATATAACCGAAAATTAAAATATTTTAAAAGTTTATTAAAAAGGGAACAAAATTAGAAACCGTTTTTAAGTCTATGGTTTGCCGCCAAAAAAAGAGGTATATTAATGTTTCAAATGTAACTTGCTACACTATTTTTAAATTTAAGAAATAAATATTTTAAAACATTTTAACGGATTGTAAAACAATAAAAGGGGTAAATTAGCTTAATTACCATAGAAAAATTGATAATTTAATTTTTTTGGGAGTTAAAAAGAATATTAATATAATATTGAAAGTCTTTTAAAATAAATCTTTTGAACAAAAAAAATAGGGGAAGGGATTGTAATTTGATATTTTTTGAAAAATTAAAACTTAATTAATAGTTTTTGTTGGTATACTCATTACAATTTCCAAAAAAAAAATCCAAGTAATTTCTATTTCTGTAAACATTTTAAATTTTATCATTTTTTGGTTATTATTTTCGTGATTACTGCCTATAAAAAAGATTAATTAAATAACAAATTATTATTTCATTTAAAAATACATAATACCAAAAGCAAAAAAAAGAAAAAGAAACAACATAACTTGTTAAATATAGTTTTAAAAGTAAATTTTTATTCTTTTCATCATAAATTAATTCCCATTGCAATGGTGAATCACACCATTACTACTACCACTTGCTTGCACTTGCTTCTTCTTCTTCTGCTTCTGTGTGTTAATCCCCTCCTGCTCAAGTCCCCATATCCTTATGGTTCCATCATCGCTTGCCGAAGCAAACATGTGAAGGTTCGTCGGGCTCCAGCTCACGCAGTTAACCGCCCCCGCGTGGCCCGGTAGCTCAAGGATTAGCTTCCCCGTCGATCTATGCCATATGTATACCTGCAAGTAAACCAATGTCACTTAAGAAGCAAACCATTCTTCGATTCCGGGAAACAAAGACGGGTTTTTACCTGAGAATCCTCGCTTCCGCTAGCGATAAAAGCTTGCTTATACCCACCAAAGCATGATCTGATGATGAACCGTGAACGCTTATGCCCTTTGTATCTCGACAAAATCTTGGGGTCGCCTTCGATATTCCAGAGACGGATCTCTTGGTTAAGGAGATTTACCAGAAGATGTTTGTTGTCATCAGAAACCGAAAACGAAGTAATCATGTCTTCCTCTTCGATCAACTTCTCAACTTTCGCTTCTCGATCAAACAGAGAGATCACGGAATCCTTCCATATACTTACGAGCCACTTTCCGTCATCTGTCATTGCTATATCTGATACCTTTTGTGTCCTCTGACCTTTCCAGCATTCCATTTCTCTACCGTCTAAATACCACATCGAGACGCTTCGGTCTGTCATCACGGCAATTATCCCCTGTCCATCAGGATACCATCCGCAAGAAATGGGACTGATACCGAGTTTTTCATACGTCTGAACACAGTCTCCAGAATCGACTTCCCAGCGTCTGATAACCTCTCCACATGTAAGAACTTGACGATCATCAGGGCTCCATAAGATTGAAATCACGGGTTTCTGGTGTCCCACGAGTTTATGCTTCAATGAAATGTGCCCATCGGCGTTGATCTGAAGGTAAATTCTAAGTGAAATCAGCAAACCAGCTGCCTCAGTTAGATATGTAAAAAAAAATCAAAACTTTTAAATCGATTATCCAACACTCGATTTAGGCGAGCCTTGGTTGGTAAATCAGCAGTACCTCCCATATAATTGCGGTATGGTCCTTGGAAGACGAAGCCAAATATTTGCCATTATGTGAGAATTGCAAGAACCAAACTTCATCAGTATGTGACTCCAAGATCTGTGAACCATTCACGAAAACGAACGAGATTTATATACGCTAAATGTATTTGATTCTCTTGTAGTTCAAAGAAACTCATAATCACCAAGAAACCGAAGCAAAATTCGCAGATCAAAGCAGCCTTACCTGAACAGTCTGAGAAGGAATTTGGCGCTTCCCGCATTGATGGTCAGAATACAAAGACAAATCGCTATCCAAAGTATTATGAAAAACACAAGAATCCCGCTGAATACGAAGAGAATTCTCAACTAAATACTCCAATCTATTTTCCGGGATTATCAAAGAAGCCGGAAGCAAATTTTGCAGTTCCTCCAGGACCTTAGACCTCGATTTAAGGTTTTCTTTACCTGGACCCGAACGTGATATAAAGCTTGAAGGTGATATAAGAGAGGAAGCGAGCTCATGAACACGCTTAGTATTAATACAAAGAGGCACAATCTCATTCCTTAAAGTGCCAAGCGCATCACTTATCTTTTCCATTTTCAACAACTCTAAGAACTTTTGCTCGAGGAGTAAAAAACACGCGGATTTCACAGCTTTTTCATCAGACAGACCGATTCTCCGCAATGTCACAACACTCTCATCCCATTTCCCATCCTTTACCTGCTGCAGAAACACCTTAACCATAGCGCTATGCAGGGAGATTCCCGATTCTTCCTCTAACGTAGCCCCGGTTTTATCAAACCCGAGCGAATAAAGAGCTCTAGTGATGATCCTAACGAATTCGGATTTTCTAACGACACCTTTGGAGCCAATAGTATCTTCATCCCCTTGGGAGGTTAGCGGCCTAGCCATCAAATCTCCCAAAGAGCTGTTAACACAACTACTTCTAACCGAAGAGTTCCCGGAGAAGCCGTTGGATTCTTCAACAAGCTTTTTAGCACGTTTCAATGGAGGTTCAGTATCCTCCACAACTCCCATCAAAATTCAAAACTTCAGCCCATATAACTATTCTGAAGAAACATTGATGAAACAAAAAAAAAGCTTGAGTTACTGCAAATTAGATCACTTGATCAATCAAATGAACATTAACAAAGTTAGTAAAATCAAAATCCCAATTGATCATCTGCAAGAACTTCACTTTGTTCGATCGGAAACAACCACTACTCAATTGAATCAACGATGAATCAATCGATTCAAACACAATCGATTGAAACAGTGCACATAAGTATTAGCAATCATCAGAGAGAGAGAAAAAAGAAACCCAAATCGTTAAAATCGACATCGAAGTAAATAGTAGAAGGATCGTTGCGAGATGAAAGATCAATCAAAACGACGATCTAAGAAGAACAAAAGTAGAAAAGGGGATAAAGAAAATCAAATCTTACCAAATAAGAAGCAAAAGGATAAGGTTTTGGCGATGGCGGAAGAAAGAGATAGAGAAAGAGATCTCAGAAACAAAAGGGAGAAGAAGCTGATACAGAGAGAGAGATGGAGATTGCGTTAAAGAAGAAGAAGAAGAAAGGAAGAGAGAGGAAGCGACTGAATATTAAAGAAAAAACAAAGGGAAGAAGAAGAAGAAAGGAGGCGTGGCTTGATCAAGAGGCTGCTCTTCTTCCCAACAAAGCCCATTGCAATTTTGGTCATTTTATATCATTTTTCATAGGGCTAGACATTTTCCCCGAAACCCGAACCGGAATTCAAACAAACCCGAATCTGAATCTGAACTAAAAATTATATGAACGGGTTTTGTAACTTTGAGTAGTTTGGGTTCGGATAGCTTCGGTGTTACCGAATTCGACCATAATTCAAACGGTTATCCGAAAATCTAAAAATCTCGAACCAATAAGTATCTGATGATAACCAAATATCTGAAAATGAACATCTAAACTGATCTGAAAATGAACGCAATTTTCGAAATCCAAATGTTCTACCGAACTTACTCGAACCTAAAACACATGAATCCGACCAAATGTTCGATTGGGTATTGTAAGATTGGAGATCGTGACCTGAACCCGATCTAAACTCGGTTGTATAGCCGATCGTCTAGCCTTAATTTCTCTTTTTTTGTATTTTTCACATTTATAAAATTGTTGATTAGATTTAGTAACAAAAATTAAGTAAATGTATGTAGTTGGTTGATATTTTGTTTTATTGGATGATAACTCGGAATATATTGCAATCTTATTTGTTAAACAAATCTAGTTGCGGTGAATTTGAATTTTGAGGATTATCTATGATTTTGGTAGAGTTCTGCATTTTAGATTATTTAAAAATGTCACAAAATGCTATTGGAAAAATAGATTATCAAACAATATCCAAAAGATATATTAATATAGTACATGATAAAGTTGCATTATAAAATGCAATTATAAAAAATCCCTTCTAAGGTGGAAAACTTGTTAGCCCCTAATCAAAAATATGCCTATACACACAACCTTTTTTCCATCAAGTGGATGTATATGAACCTACGAAAATTTGAAACTCAACTTTTCTGGAGATAAAAGCCGGTGAAATTTGAAAAATCTTCAAGAAGTCAAAAGTTCTTGTTAGCTTGTAGTCTCTTTAAACTAGTTTTTTCCTTTTTCAAAGTTCATGTATTCAGGTCCGACCCACAAAAATTTGATGCTTAAATAAAAATAAATAAATGTTTTTCGGAGGTTTGAACTCCGTGAATTGGAAGTCCCTCTAGAACGTTGATTCACTAGTCTACATTAACTTTGATACTTAAATAAAAATAAATAAATGTTTTTCGGAGGTTTGAACTCCGTGAATTGGAAGTCCCTCTAAAACGTTGAATTCCTAGCCTACGTTAACTTCATTATATTTTGATGCCCTTAGTTATCGATAAACTTGTTGATTCCTAAAACTAGAGCTTTGTCCGCTTTACTACAGGGTCAACCCTGTATACATTGACCGGATTGGCTTTGGCCATTTGTATCATTAGCAGAGTCTTAGACTAATAATTTTTTATAGAAACATTTAGACTATTTTTCTTTATGATTTTTAAAAAAAGTTGGTATGGCTTCGGGTCATGGCTCCACTTGGGATGCTTTAGGGACGCACGTAGCGGACAACCGGTAAGACTCACCGGTTGATGAATAATGTTTTTAAACTAACAAAGTTGAATTATAAAATGATGCATGCATGGGCACTAGGAGAAAACATATTAGTTGAACAAATTTTATACAAAGTGTAACTCTAAGGGCTAATTAAACTCAATGGGCTTAAATATCTATTTTAATGGGCTCAACTTTAACTACATGGACTTTAGATTTACATGTTTATTGCTTGATGAACATGTCTATGGACTTTTAGACTTTGGGGGTCAAATATGTTTATGGCTTGATGAAATGAACTATGGACTTATATGATTTTATGTAGTTCATAACCTCCTAGAGATATATGATAGATTACATTAGTTTCATTTTCAATCCTACAAACAAAATATAACACTTTAAAGAAAGTACCTAGCATTATAATTGTGGTGTAGATGGGAATCAAGACGATTTGCTCAGTTATTGAACTACTAAGGTCATGTTCGTTTGCTCGTTCTGATAGTTCATTCGGACGAAACAGTAACACAATGTTCGTTTAGCTGCAAAATTAAACATCATCCAAATAAACAATCAGGATGAGTTTTAAAAATCCAAACCAATTAGCTTATTTAAATTGGAGCAGTTCTATTCATATGAATCATTTGGATGAATCATCCAGATGAACCACAAGAGTATTAAACAAACATTATCTAACTCAAGCTAAATGAAAGAAAAATTCACCTTTCAATGAGTCATGACTCATGAGTGCACTGATAAGTTCTTTTGTGATGTTATTATAAAGTAAAAGTGTAGAAGAAATGTCATAGAAGCCAAGTGGGAAAGCCAACGATAGACATTTACTGATTATGAAGAATATGACCATTCAAATCCCTCAAAGAACCAAATAAAACTATGAGAAAAATGTATTAAGAAGTGCTTGTAGATATTGTCTCTATGCAATGATATAAGACCCACCAATTCATGGATACAAACAAAAAGATTACACTTGAGAAATTGAGAAATGCATCTTTTGATCAAAAGCATATTCTTCTCCTAGGTGTACTATAACCATCATCATAAGTTCCAAGGTGCATAATTAAACTTGTCAAATTTTCTTTTTTAAAAACATTAATTATACGTGGAAAGTATCTTTAGCAAAGTAGTTAAAAGTCCACTTATACGGTTATCACCACTTGAATTCGAGTTTTACGCAGATCATATCTAATCGATCCATCTGGTGACAAAAAAAACATTAATTATACGATTAAATTATAGCAAAATGTTAACTAAAATTTTGATATTTTACTTGAAAAATGTCTTATTTGATTGAAATTATCTTGTTATATAAATTTTTTTTAACAACAAGATAAATATATATTAAAATGGCATTTTTAATTTTGGTCATCCCAATTAAAGTCTATTGGTTTATTCATTCATATGCTTCATCCAAACGATATATCCAAATAGTTTATTTCGAACAGAATATTTTGATGGAATTGTCCCAATTTAGATTAGCTAACTACTTTTCGTCTTCCGATGGTTCATCTGGATTATATTCAATTTTTTTTGCATTTAAACAAATATTAATTTTGCTACTATAATACAAATTGGATTTAGAAAAGAATCTTTATATATAAATTTTAAAATTCGAGTTCACGTGGCAGTCGCTACCAACTTTGTTTTTATCTAAAAGCCAATCTTATTACAAAACCAGAGTCATCACACACACACACAACTCCAAGCCAAAACAAAGAGGTTCTTGCTCCTACACGACAACAAATCCAGAGATTCTAAGCTTAAGGTACTAACACTCTCTCTTCTTCTCCGATCCAAACCTTATCTCCATGTCTTGATTCCAAATCTTAAACTCTCTGTTTCCTCAAAAATCTTGTCTGTCTTGAAATTTATGTTCTGTTGAGTGAATCTATTGTATGTTCAATACCTTCTTCTTCGTTATAGATATGGAATCATAGATCACTCTCTAAATAAGGCGGGAAAAAACTGGATTTTAAAGCATACAAATTTGTGAAAATTTCGATTCTTTAGCTTCTTTTATTGATGGGTATGTGTTTGTTATTATGTTGAATTGTTATTTTCATTGAAGGGAGATTCGTGGTGAAGAAAAGAAGAGATTTTGATTTTTGTTTGGTTTAAGAAGAAGAAGAAGAAGAAAAATGTCGAACATAGACATAGAAGGGATGTTGAAGGAGTTACCTAATGATGGAAGGATCCCAAAGACAAAGATAGTTTGTACTTTAGGACCTGCTTCTCGGACTGTTTCTATGATCGAAAAGCTTTTGAAAGCCGGTATGAACGTTGCCCGCTTCAATTTCTCACATGGTAGCCATGATTACCATCAAGAAACACTCGATAACCTCCATACCGCTATGCATAATACCGGCATTCTTGCTGCTGTCATGCTTGATACAAAGGTGGAATCTTTTGTTCGGTTTTCGAATCTAGTTTCTAAGTAAACGTATAATTGGTTCATTTTGCTCATTAGTCATATGGTTTAGCCACATAGAGCCGACCCTGAGCACAAGCATAGGTTTGCGGCCTACCTTAAAACCGACCAATTTTCTAAAAATATATGCAAAATCAGCCTATTTTTTCTCTCTAGACTGCGGTCTTCCAAAGCTCGGGGTTGAGTTTCGCTTAGGAATGTTTGATAGATTATGGTTTATGGCTTAGGAACATTTAGTTTAGCTTCTCAAGCATGGAACTTGATACAAAGGTGGAATCTTTATTCATTTGTCGAATCTAGTTTCTAAGTAAACGTATAATTGGTTCATCTCGCTCATTAGTCATATGGTTTAGCCACATAAAGCCGACCCTGAGCACAATCATAGGTTTGCGGCCTACCTTAAAACCGACCCATTTTAACAATATGCAAAATCGGCCTATTTTTCTCTCTAGATTGCGGTCTTCCAGAAACTCGGGGTCGACTTTTGCTTAGGAATGTTTGCTAGATTATGGTTTATGGCTTAGGGACATTTACTTTAGCTTGTCTAGTATGGAACTTATACTATCTGATTGTTGTCGAAGAAGCTTTAGAGGAAATATTTAGAGACGATCAGCGTATGATTTCGCTTGTTGAATCCGCAGGGGCCTGAGATTCGTACGGGTTTCTTGAAAGATGGGAACCCTATACAGCTGAAGGAAGGTCAGGAGATTACTATAACCACTGACTATGAGATTAAAGGAGATGAGACAATGATATCTATGAGCTACAAGAAGCTGCCGCTGGATGTGAAGCCGGGAAACACGATACTATGTGCAGATGGAAGCATAAGTTTAGCTGTATTGTCATGTGATCCTGAGTCTGGAACTGTTAGGTGTCGGTGTGAAAACACGGCGATGCTTGGCGAAAGAAAGAATGTGAATCTTCCTGGTGTTGTTGTTGATCTTCCGACTTTGACGGATAAGGATATTGAAGATATTCTCGGTTGGGGTGTTCCGAACAACATTGATATGATTGCTCTTTCGTTTGTCCGTAAAGGCTCGGATCTTGTTAATGTTCGGAAAGTTCTTGGACCTCATGCTAAAAGCATAATGCTTATGTCGAAGGTAGATTAAGGCTTTCACTTATGGCGATTGCATCTTTATGTATATGTTGAGGCATGAATCTTGACTTGTTTTTGTTTCGATTTCGATCTTTGTAGGTTGAGAACCAGGAAGGAGTGGTTAACTTTGATGAGATATTGCGCGAAACAGATGCTTTCATGGTTGCTCGTGGAGATCTTGGAATGGAGATTCCGATAGAGAAGATCTTCTTGGCTCAAAAGATGATGATCTACAAGTGTAACCTCGCTGGTAAACCGGTGGTCACAGCTACTCAGATGCTGGAGTCAATGATCAAATCCCCTCGGCCAACCCGTGCTGAAGCCACCGATGTTGCAAACGCTGTTCTCGATGGTACAGACTGTGTGATGCTCAGCGGCGAGAGTGCAGCAGGAGCTTATCCAGAAATAGCTGTGAAAGTCATGGCTAAGATCTGCATCGAAGCTGAAAGCTCACTTGACTACAACACCATCTTCAAAGAGATGATACGTGCAATTCCGCTTCCAATGAGCCCACTCGAGAGTCTTGCATCGTCCGCTGTTCGGACATCCAACAAAGCTCATGCAAAACTCATCATTGTGTTGACTCGTGGAGGTTCAACTGCTAAGCTTGTAGCTAAATACAGACCAGCTGTTCCGATTCTTTCAGTGGTTGTCCCGGTTATGGCCACCGATTCCTTTGACTGGACTTGTAGTGACGAGTCACCTGCAAGGCACAGTCTGATATACAGAGGTTTAATCCCTATGTTGGCTGAAGGATCCGCAAAGGCAACAGATAGCGAGTCGACAGAAGTTATCATCGAGGCTGCTTTGAAGTCAGCTACACAGAGAGGATTATGCAACCACGGTGATTCAGTCGTGGCACTGCACCGTATTGGTGCTGCCTCGGTTGTTAAGATCTGTGTAGTTAAGTGAGATTTCGAAATCTCAAATCTTGGCTCCTGATGAATATTGGTAATAGCTTTGTCAAATGAAATAAAGAACACAATGTAATGCTAAGGCATCTCTCCCATTCTCAGTGATGACTTTTGATGTATAATACTGATTATCTTCATAAGCTTTGCTTATAAAAGATTTAAGCTTTAAAGGTTTCAGTAAGTAGAACATACAAAAACCGAGAAAAGCCATGTATAAATAAACGCATAACGATTGAACAAGAAGATCCAAAGAGAAGTATGTTTCAATTCACATGTTTTAGAACAAGAAATACTAATCTAATTTCTAAATCACCAGTTGATCAGCAGCCGTGGGAGAGATTGGTACTGGAAACTGCGGTATAAGAATAACCGTAAGAATGTCTGAGAACAAAAGGTAGAATGAAGATTAAACATGGAGTCTGAGATCACCTGTTTTGAGAGGGATGTTCCTTGAAGTTGTAACGAGTTGAGTTTGATGTTATTTCTTCCTCTGTTTGTGTATTAGATGCGACAGGAGAATATCGATTAGTGTTTGAATATTGAACATTTTTGAACAGAGATTGAAACATAAATCCAGGGGTTGTTGGCAGATGCTTACTGATCATGAATCTAGCGAAACTCATCGTGGTAGCCATAGTCTTCATCACTGTCATCATCGAAGATGGCACTGTAGAAGACATATGGATGCTCAATCATCTCTGCCAAAGTTAAACGTCCATCTTTGTCCGAGTCTGCCTGGAAATTCGGTAAAAGAAAGAACAATGTAACATCGAGCAAATTGAAAAGCTAACAGGCCATTTTGTGTTGCAAGTTATGTACCTGTGATATAATATAATCAGCTTGCTGTTTTGCGTAATATCGCTCTGTAGGATGAATTTTACTGATAATTGGAAGCAATTCAACATCCGATAAGTACCTATAGACGAGCGGGAGCTATATGTTAAGCAATGCATGATACTAACAGAAACGGTAATCGTCACATCTACTCTTAAATATGTACCCGTCACCATCTTTGTCAAGCTGACCAAACAATTGTTTTGCCGGGCCTTCAGGCATGTCATGATAAGGATGTGTAGAATTGACATTAACTTCTTCGTAGTTCCTTACAGTGTCAAAGAGCCCGTGGAAAAACTCTTCAAAACTTATCTTCCCATCTTTGTCCGAATCTCTTTCTCTGAAAAAAAAAGAGACAAACTTCTGTTGGTAAAATCGAAAGCTATGCCACGGAGGAAAAACAACATCATATGGCCACAGAAACATTAAATTACCTTACTTCCTCCTTACACAACCATAGAAGCAACTTAGGATTCTTTGTATCAGCAGGATGAAGAAAGCTACGCGGAAAGCATTAACCGGCACAAACATTATCAGAAGAAAGAAGAAAAACTTTATAGGTTGCTTCTAATCTACAAGAGAAACGAAAATCACTTACTCATTGAACTCAGTTATATTCAGCAAACCATCACCATTTGCATCTGATGCATTAAAATGCTCCTCTTTCCACCAACCCATATCATAACCAAAGGAGTTTTTATCTGATACAATCACATCGATGTTGTCATTAACATTCCTCATAAGTGACAAAAGTGATATCTTTACTTAAATTAGTCAATAAAAGTTTGTATATTGCAATCAATCATAGCAAGTAGCACACATTTTAGCCAGCTAAACTCGAAGAAGAAGCAGCTCAAGTGACAAAAGTGAGTTCTTTACTTAATCATAGCACGATGTAGCCAGCTAAACTCGAAGAAAAGCTCACCGGAATTGCGAACCCAAGACGGAGGTTCATATTCAGAGAATGAGATAAAACCATCCTTGTTTCTATCATGAACTTCCATATCTCTTTGAGTCCTATGCATAACTTCTTTCTCAGAAGATTGCATAGTCCACTCAGTCAATTCACTCTCAGTCACAAACCCATCAACAGGTGAAACATCAATCTTCGGAAACAACAACATCAACCTACAAAAAGTATTAAACCAAACAAAATCAAACTCATTCCTTATCTACTTTCTTCTTCTAAAGCTAACACTAAGGATCAAAAGATGAGATTTTTAAGATATAAGTAAAAATCAAAACCTATCAGTGACATTGAATTTCTTCTCATCATTCAAGTAATCTTCAGCATCCATGAAGTCTTCCCACTCAGGCTGAGACTCATGACCAGGTGCATGCTCAGTGTGAGAGTGTTCAATGTGCTGCCTTTCCCATTCCTTATCCTCACGGCGGCGCTCCATATCGGCGACGAGAGGATCAAAAGGAACAGGATCGTGATGGGTCGGTTTGAAATTGAAAGAAGAACGAAGGGTCAGACGAGGATGATGTTGATTATGACCACCGTGATGATGACCGTGTTCAGTTTTCTTCTTCGGTGAATAAGAAACGAGGAAGAGAACTAAGATCCCAACTGTGATGTATAGGATCACTGAAGCTTTACCCATAACTTTTTTTCTTCTGGGTTACTTGTTTGAGTGTTGAATCTTAGCTTTTATAAACCCTAATTGAGTAAAGTAGAGAGCTTTAGTCGAAAGGAAGAAGAAGAAGATGATGAAGATGAAGATAGATCTGTCTGTTGAAGAGATTGAGTTTTGTGAATATTTATAAAATATTTTGGATTAAATCTTTAGAAGATTTTGACTCTAAATCAAAGCAAAGGAAAGAAAGTGGTTTGGGAACAGTACTAAATCCGAACCGAACCGGAAAGTACCAAACCGAATTTACTTTTATTTTGTTGACGTTTTTTGGGCCACTTTCTGCTTTTCTTATAAGTCAAAAACTGTATGGAAGCAGACTACATGTCGTTTTTTATTATTTGTTTGCCATTTTAAATCAAGTGTTCGGGTTCGATTTGGATTTGTTCCGATATTGGGGTTAGATATTTAAGTTCCATCCGAGTACGTATTTATAAAATTCGTCTCGGGTTCGACTCATATCTTTTCGAATTCGATCTGGGTTTGGATTCCCGTTTAAATTACGTTAAAAAAATTCATATGTATTTAAAAACCCTCAAAAATCAAATTAATATTCAACATATAAATTTAAATAATGTATGAATTCATAATTAAAATTAATATGAAAACCGGTTTGATGTAGATAATTTGGTTAAAAAGCTATACATATTTCGAGCATTTTCCACATTTCAAGTACTTTTAACTATTTATCATATATACTTTAAGTATTTTTGGGTACTTTTAGAAAACTTAAAATTTTTTATATTTCGAATAACTGCGGATATTTCTATGATATTTTGGATATTTTGTGGATATTAAATATAAAAATAAGTAATATATTTAAATATTTAATTGTAGTTCAAATATTCTCAACTACTCTGAAATATTACAGCTCAATTCAAATTCAATTTCAGTTTTTCGCATATTGAAGTTCTGAATCCATTCAATATTTTACCGAGCTCAGTTCGAATTCACCGTTTTTCATATGGGTTCGGATGAGATTTTCGAGTTTGGCTTTTTTACCCACCATTTTTAACTTCTTAAAAGTTAAAAAACTAAATGGAGTAAACTACATGCCGTTTTTTGTTATTTTGTTAGATATTTTTGGTCCCACCCTCTGCTTCTTCTTCATCTTAAAACCCTATTTATGTTGTCTCCTACAAAACCTGTTAAACCCTAACTTCCGACGGCGGGAACTCTGAAGTTGTTCCCTTTCTCGGTTGTTCATCAATTTTCCTCCGCCTACTCGTCTCCATGAACTCCGATGAACCCAAATCTGGTCTGAAAAGACGAAAAATTCGAGCTAAACATTTGAAGAAGCTCATTAGTGAAGAAGAAGATGGCTCAACCAAAGACAACCATAAGGGTCCAAAGAGAGAAAGAGAAAGCAAACCCAATGAAGACGATGAGCCTCTTCTTAAGAAACCAACTTCGATTAAGTCTATAGAAGCTGAGATTCCGAAGAGTGAGCTTCCCAAAACTTCAGATTCTTACTTGTCTAAAACAAGGTACTTGCTTTTTGCTCTATCTCTCTCTTCCTGCTGATTATCTGATTGAAATTTGGTTGCTTGATTGTGAAAAATCTTTATGCGAAATGGGTTTTACAGATTTGATCAGTTCCCATTGTCACCCTTATCACTAAAAGCAATTGAAGATGTTGGGTTTAAGACAATGACTGTTGTGCAGGAAGCTACTCTTCCTATCATTCTCAAAGGTGAGATCTTTCTTTACATTTCGAACTATACAGAATCGTAGAGATGATTCTATTTGATGTTATCTCGCAAGCTTGAAGCTTTTATTGATCACTTTGGATTAATATTTGGAAACTTGTGATCTAATCGGTTTGATTATGCCGCTTTGAAGCTTGGTTGATTGTTTATCATTCCTCTAATGTTTCTTCTTTTTAACTTCTTGGTTCTGCAGGTAAAGATGTTTTAGCTAAGGCTAAAACAGGCACTGGGAAGACCGTTGCGTATTTGGTGAGACATTTTTACGCTCTCTGTTGGTCGGTCGGTTAGGAATATAATTGGGTCTTCTATTGGGATTTGTTCTTATTGTTGATGTTTTATTTTCAAGCTTCCGTCAATTGAAGCTGTTATCAAATCTCCTCCTGTAAGCCGGGGTGAGAGGGAAGCTCCAATTTACGTGGTTTTGGTATGCCCTACGCGGGAACTTGCTTGTCAAGCTGCTGCAGAAGCAAACACCTTGTTGAAGTATCACCCATCGATTGGTGTTCAAGTTGTGATTGGAGGGACAAAGCTTTCTACAGAGCAAATGCGTATGCGGAAAAATCCTTGCCAGGTATAGTTTTCTTTTAGCCTCTTATGCATCTGCCTTCTCTTTGTATTACTTGTCTTTCCTGCAACGAAAGTGGCTGAAGATACAGTGAGCTGCTTCTTCATATTTGTTGAATAATCACATATTTGAACACTCTCAGATTCTTGTGGCTACACCTGGAAGGCTGATAGACCATATCGACAACACTACTGGATTTGCAGCAAGGTTGTTGGGTGTGAAAGTCCTTGTGCTTGATGAAGCTGATCAACTATTGGACATGGGTTTCCGAAGAGATATTGAGCGGATACTCGCCGCTATTCCTAAGCAGAGACAAACATTTTTATTTTCCGCCACTGTACCTAAAGAGGTAAGTGTCAGTTTCTTTCACAATTGCTATCATTTTAATGTTGGAATCCTGAATTGAGTTTTTTAAATGTCAAGGTCCGCGAAATATGCCATGTTGCTCTGAAACCGAATCATGAGTTTATCAATTGTGTTCAAGAGGGTACTGGAGACACACATCAAAAGGTAGCAAATTGCTTTTTTAGGTTCATTCGAATGGATAGTTTGCTGTATGATTCGATGTTATCGGTTTCTCATGTCTGTGTTTTATCTCCCAGGTCTCACAAATGTACATGATTGCATCATTGGATAGGCATTTCTCGCTTCTATATGTTCTTTTGAAACAGCACATTGCAGATAATGTGGACTATAAGGTAAACTTGTTCCTCTAGTGCCATTGTGAATAACCGATATCTGTATATCTGAACTAACAGTCTCCGTGTTATTTCAGGCTATAATTTTCTGTACAACTGCTATGATGACAAGATTGGTAGCCGGTCTGCTGGGTAAGCTAAGCCTGAACGTCAGAGAGATACATTCTCGAAAACCGCAGAGTTACAGAACCAGAGTTTCTGATGAGTTCCGCAAGTCCAAGGGTATTATCCTTGTTACATCCGATGTATCTGCCCGTGGTGTTGATTACCCTGATGTATCGCTAGTCGTACAGGTAAACTATATAGTAGTTTTCCATCGTGGAGTTGAACCGCAGCTAAAAAAGTTAATTGCGTTTTTACTGATGCTATCCTTGTGTATATTTTGCTTTGGTAGATGGGATTGCCATCAGGCAGGGAACAATATATACATAGACTTGGCCGAACTGGGCGAAAAGATAAGGAAGGCGAAGGCATACTATGTTTGGCACCTTGGGAAGAGTACTTTCTTTCATCTGTTAAAGACTTGCCCATCACTAAGTCTCCTCTACCGCCAATAGACCACGAGGCAGTGAAAAAGGTAAGCTTTTTCCATATAATACGACGAACTCGGCATGAATCTGGCTAGCCTTTCTCAAATTCTATTTGCTAGCAACCCTGAACAACTGTATTAGAATCTGTATACAAGCACCAATGTTTAGACTTTAGAACAAACCTTGATGAAGTCTGAATATAAAGAGTATGCGACTTTCGAATGAGCATTGATGAGTGTGAGAAACTTGTTGAATTTCAGGTGCAGAAGGGGCTTAGTCAAGTGGAAATGACAAACAAGGAGGCGGCATATCAGGCGTGGTTGGGTTACTACAAATCTCAAAAGAAGATTGCGAGAGACGCAACTCGACTGGTGGAGTTAGCCAATGAGTTTAGCCGCAGTATGGGACTTAGCATCCCTCCTGCCGTACCTATAAATGTTCTTAACAAGATGCGTCTCAACAATGTTCCTGGTATTCGAATCGCTCCTGGTTTCGACAAGAAACATACGAAAAGTAAGAATCGATCCCGCCGCTAAGATGATCTTCTCTTCGAATCTTTTCTTGTTTTGTTGTAAAACTTCATTGTCTTTTTTTGATGTATGATCTCTTATTCTTGCAACAATTCTTATGAATCTTCATACACAAGCTTTTTTTATCTTTTGAGCTCTTACTAAACCCTAAAGAAACAAAACAAAAAGACAGAGAAGACAAGCCGAAAGTTGTAGACAAACCATGAAGCAAGTTCTTTTTTTTCTTAGGCTCCAAATAGGACTAATGTCGGGTAGCCAGATTGCTTGTTACTAGACTACCATCTAAACTACTTGGACCGAGCCAAACTCATGCTTTCCACATGTACGTGACTTTGTTTCCAAGGAAAGTCGATCCCGGAGGGAGGAGGGAGGGTTGTTCACCCATTCCCAGGTCGTTCGCCACTAGACCACAACCGTGTGAGCTAAAGCAAGTTCTTACCCGACCTTACCGGCCATGATAATCCCCCAAAAGATTAGAGTAACAGTAGAATCAAAAAGAGGAAGAGTAAGAAGTTCTTGAGAAGAAGAACCTTGGAGGAGATAACTCCATAGCAGCAGAAGAAGCCATGGCCATGACATTATGTATCTCTTTGGACCTCGTTAAGCTTTTTTCTTTCGCCAAAGCCAACTTTTTCTTTAGTCAAAGCTATAAACTTTTTGTTATTCAATGAACCAAAACATACATGCAAATTTGACTAATCATTTCTTAAGTTGATCTTCACATGCATCACTTTACATTATTCAAAAAGTCTTAAACTTTTTGCGCAATTTTGGTTTAGAAGTAAGAAAAGAAGAGTGAGAGAAGAAGCAAAGATGAGTTTTTTACTTCCACGGAATCAAAAACAGAACAACAAACACACAGAAGAAGAGAGTCAATGAATGTTCATTGATAATAACAGAAGATTTGACCATTCCATTACCACTTTGTGAATCTTATATAAAGAAAAAGTTTTGACTTTTCGTCGTTTTTGGGTTTTCTTTGATTATCATATTCATATCAATCAAAAAGCTTTTGGTGTGTGGTCCAATCTCTCTTTGTTGTTTTTGATGAGAATCTTTTTTTTTTCTTCTTCTTCATATTCATATTTATACTTCTCTTCTTGACTTTCTTTTTTATTCTTCTTTGCTTTTTTTTTTTGTCTTTTGGTCTTTTCACTCTTCTCTTTCTTTCTTTCTTCTTCTTCTGTGTCGTGTGAATCCTAAAGCTCTAAATCGTTTTGGACTAAAGCCCACGTCTTTTCTGGTCTTTTCTTCTTCTGGGTAAGTCTTCTTCTTCTCATTCATCTGTTAAAAATCCGATCTTTGCTTAGTTTCTGTAGAGAGAGAGAGAGAAAGGGGTTTGTACAGTGTTTGACCTAAAGGCTTAAAGCTTTTAGCTTTGATGAATTGGTGTGAATCTCTTACCTTGTAGCTTTGTGTCAAGGCGATTACAATGTCTTGAACTATTTCAGACACGATCTTGTTCTTGAAATTTTAGAAGATTTGGTTTCCTTTTGAGTCTTTTTTGATCTTGACTTTACTTTTCTCCTTTGTTTCTAGATTACTACTCTCTCGCTAAGTCTTGAGATTGTTTTACTCTTTTCACAATGGTATGATTCTTTAAAGGAAAGTCATCATCATGGGGAGTTTTTGTTCCAAGAGTCTTGGAATCAATTTTGGTAGTGAGTATTCTGGTTCAAGTGTGGCTGATGATGTTCGAGAACCACCCGATTTTAGCTATCCACAAGCTCCTGGTTTGATTGGTCCTGCTATGAGACAGTGTATGGTTAAAGATGTTAAGGAACAAAGCCAATTGAAAGATGTCTTCTCTTTCCGCGAAAGGGAAGCTGAAGATAGTTTCTACGATGGGATTCCGACTTTAGCCATGGTTCCACCGCAGAAACTCCGGTCTAAATCGTCTCAAACGACAGTTTCAAAGGTTAGTTTGGTCGCATTGCAATAGCGAGGGACGAGTAAGCTACTTTTTGAAGTTTTTAGAATGTTTTGAGAACAATCTGTATATGCTATGTTGTGGCAGGTTACAGAAGCAAGTGTGCTTTTTGGTAAAGCTGGTTTAGATAAAGCAAAAGATGTATTGGATACGCTTGGGAGCAGTATGACGGATCTTAGCAGCGGTGGATTTACTTCTGGAGTTGTAATTAAAGGCACTGAACTCGGGATCTTAGCTTTTGAAGTAGCAAACACGATTGTCAAAAGCTCAAGTCTCATTGAATCTCTTTCGAAGAAGAACATCATTCATTTGAAAGAAGTTGTTCTATATTCCGAGGGTGTTCAAAACCTTGTCTCGAATGATTTCGATGAACTTCTTAGACTTGTTGCTGCTGATAAGAGGTGAAAAAGTCAAAGTCTAGACTCCTTTTGTTTTTAGCACTTTGACAACATTGCAGAATAGTTAACTTGGTATGTTTGCAGGCAGGAGCTGCAAGTTTTCTCAGGAGAAGTCGTTCGGTTTGGAAACCGATCCAAAGATATTCAATGGCATAATTTACAGCGCTACTTCGATAGGTAACTATATACTAATCTTCCTTCACGAAACTAACAATTCTGTTAATCTTTGTTTGCTAAAATGTTTCTTTTGTCATCAGGATCAGCAAAGAGTTAACCCCTCAAAGGCAGTTGCAAGAAGACGCGGTGTTGGTTGTTCAACAACTGATGGTTCTTGTGCAGTATACTGCTGTAAGTGAATACTTTCTGAAATTAAGCAGACGGATTTTTTGTTGCTGCTACTAAGATGTGTTTCAATATCTTTCGTGCTTTAGGAACTATACCAAGAACTCCAAATATTGGATCGATTGGAGAAAGACTATACCCAAAAGCGTCGAGAAGAAGATAATTCGGCTAACAGCAGTAAGGGTGAGTTCTCGAAGACTACATGCCTGCTCAATTTGATTTGAAACGTCAGTTTCATAACAACGCTCTCTTTCAAATGCAGGTGATGGCCTTGCAATCTTAAAAGCTGAACTTAAATCCCAGAGAAAGGTTGTGAAAAGCTTAAAGAAAAAGTCGTTGTGGTCTAGAGGTTTTGAAGAGGTCCGTACAGCTTAATCATTTAACATCGCCAAATCCTTTTGCTGTATAGTGTTTCATAGTCACTCGGAACATTGCATTTCAAAAGACGAATAGATTTAGTATGATTTGTTAACTTTCCCACTAACTGTATATAGGTGATGGAGAAACTAGTAGACATTGTACATTTCTTGTTGCTAGAGATTCATAATATCTTCGGTAGTGCCGGTATGTAAGCTCTTCCTTTTTGTACCGTCCACCATATGCTATTTAGCGTTGAATGTTTTTTTATCAACTGCTCTATTTCTTATGTCCAGATGATCAACCGTCTAAGAAAGGAGCTGCAGATTACGATAAAAGATTGGGACCTGCTGGTCTTGCTTTACATTACGCAAATATAATTATGCAGATTGATACACTTGTGAGTGCAAAAACCGTAGCAGCATCATTTCGTTTGGCTGGTTTTGTAACTTGTATTATCTCGATCATATCTCACGTGTGTTTCTGATAGGTCGCTCGTGCAAGCTCTATAACTACAAATGCTAGGGATTCTCTATACCAAAGCTTACCACCGGGTATAAAATTGGCGCTTCGTTCCAAGATTAAGTCATTCAATGTCGATAAGGAGGTAATGTCTTCTGCTGACATACACTCTCTGATCTTCAGAACCGAACGAACGAACGTGCTTTATGATTTTATGATTTTTACGACAGCTTTCGGTTACACAAATTAAGGATGAGATGGAGAGGACACTGCATTGGCTTGTCCCTGTTGCAGCCAACACAACCAAGTAAGAAAATTGACCCTTCCATTGTCAAGCCACCTTTACATTTTATGCTCGCTTGCGGTTATGTGGCTAATGATTGTTATATAATTCATCGTAGAGCTCATCATGGTTTCGGTTGGGTTGGAGAGTGGGCAAATACAGGGTGAGTGATGAACGAAATGAGACTCGCAACTTCACTTCATCTTCGTGTTGCGTTTTTCTTTGTCTCCAACGGTTTTCGTTTTGAATCTTACAGGACTGATTTCACTAGTAAGCCTAGTGGCGGAGATATATTACGCATCGAAACACTCTATCACGCAAGTAAAGAAAAGACAGAGATCTACATCCTCGGACAGCTAATATGGTTACAACATTTGGTTACAAAAGCAAAAAGCGAAGCTCGAGGAGGTCCTAAACTTTCAACTATCAAATCTCCATCGAGCACTACGAATCAGCAATCGATACCGCGACCACTCAGTGTCCCATTAGTAACAGTTGAGGAGGAAAAAATGTTACAAGAGGCAAGCAAAAGACAGAGAACTCCATGTGTTAGCAAGAGTCAAGATTTCGATTCCGAGTACTCTCTAGCGAGAAAGTGTGACCCTTTAAGCAAAAGCAGCGAGTACTATCGCGAAGTGAGAAGAAGCAAATCGGCTGCTGTGAAGAGACTTCCTTCAGGTTTTCCGCTTCTCGATTTTGTAATCGACAAGGAGAAAGTCTTGGATGTGATCGATCGGGTCGATGTGCCGAGAGATTATACTAAAGCATTGTTGAAAGAAGGTAGCTTAAGCTTCTAATGGAGATTTTGGTAATGTATGTTGTTACAAATGCTCTTATGATTCTTGCTTTTGGTTGTATATATAAAGAGCTTAAAAAGATGGCTATGGAAGAAGCTGTAGTGTTACATTTTTTTTCAAAAGGAGATCATATTTAAAACATAATCATACATTTAAATTAGAATCTGCAAAGGCTTAACCTTTATTTCAACAAGTGAAAGCAAAAGATTCAAAAAAATTTTGTGTAACAGAGTGAATGTGTTCATCATTTTTGGTAGCTCCACACTCAACAATGATGGTTTGTTTTCGTTATTGTCAAAAAAGAAAACTTGAAAGGAGAATCAAAAGCACTTAAGCTGCTGCTTCCTTAGAGATCTTCTCTGCCTTTGCAACCACCTCGTCGATTCCACCAACCATGTAAAACGATTGCTCGGGAAGATCATCGTACTTACCGTCGAGCAGACCCTGCGACAGTTTAAAATTCGTATAAGAAACAAACATATCGTGGAGCAAGGAGGGAAGTCGGGCGGGGGAGAGTATGAGCGCGTGTGTATACCTGGAAACTGTTGATGTTTTCCTTGAGGTCGACGTATTTTCCAGGGGCACCGGTGAAGATCTCAGCAACATGGAATGGTTGGCTCAAGAATCTCTGGATCTTACGGGCACGGGCAACAGTCAGCTTGTCATCTTCACTTAGCTCGTCCATTCCCAAAATGGCAATAATATCTTGTAAGTTCTTGTAGTTCTGTAGGACTTTCTGCACTCCACGGGCAGTGTTGTAGTGCTCCTCACCAAGGATGTGGGGGGAGAGCATACGGGATGTTGAATCCAACGGATCCACAGCAGGGTAGATACCAAGCTCGGAAATCTTCACATCAGAAAAGATTTAAGCATAAACATATCAGCATAACGCAGAGATGTTTTGAAAAGAAGCAGTATATGGAAGGAGACAAGTATTGCACCTGTCTTGACAGCACAGTTGTGGCATCCAAGTGAGCAAAAGTTGTGGCAGGAGCAGGATCTGTCAAATCATCAGCAGGGACATAGATGGCTTGGACTGAGGTGATAGACCCTTTCTTGGTGGTTGTGATTCGTTCTTGAAGAGCACCAAGATCTGAAGCCAAAGTTGGCTGGTAACCCACAGCAGATGGAATACGACCAAGCAAGGCAGACACTTCAGAGTTGGCCTACACAAGAGAGTATACCGAGTTCAATTTACAATCTTCGTATGCATATACGGCATGCAGGTCCTGAGCGATAGACACAACATATAATAAACGTTCACCTGAGTGAACCGGAAAATGTTGTCAATGAAAAGCAACACATCTTGGCCTTCAGCATCACGGAAATACTCAGCAACAGTCAAACCAGTTAGTCCAACACGGGCACGAGCACCCGGAGGCTCATTCATTTGTCCGTACACAAGAGCACATTTGCTCTCAGACTGTTAAGACAGGAAAACAGAGGGAGATGAGCAACAAAAATAAACAAAATGCAATTTGCAGGAAAAAGAAAGGTCAATCTAATCCAAATTAATTGAAAACCTGCTTCTCTCCCAGCTTGATGACACCACTCTCAATCATTTCTCTGTACAAGTCATTGCCCTCACGAGTTCTTTCTCCCACACCAGCAAACACAGAGAAACCACCTGTTCACCAGAAGAGGCATTTATAAATAACATAAAAGTTGGAGCACACTAGTTCTTAAAATTACCCCGACAGTCAAACATAGTAACATACCATGAGCTTTAGCGACATTGTTGATCAGCTCCATAATAAGCACAGTTTTTCCAACACCAGCACCACCAAAAAGCCCAATCTTTCCTCCTCTTTGGTAAGGAGCAAGGAGATCAACAACCTAATGAGGAAGCAGCATAAAGTCAACTCCAAGCCCGAAAGACAACCAAGTGTAATGCGTGGACACAGCATTGTGCGAGGGGCGTGAGCTACCTTAATACCAGTAGCAAGAATCTCTTGACCAGTAGCCAAATCAACCAAAGCCGGAGCGTCTCTGTGAATAGGCAAGTAGTGGTCGGTCTCTGAGCAAAAGCAAGAACATATTGTAAGGACTCAGGACATGTTAGCAGAGAGTGAGACATCGGCTAAGTGTGGCTAAAACTTCTTACTAATTTCGCCTCTCTCGTCGATGGGCTCTCCAAGAACATTCATGATACGTCCAAGTGTAGCTCTTCCAACAGGTACCTTAAAAGAGAGAACACCACAAAAGTCATCAACATTCAAGAAATCATCTTTACATAAAACTCCATTGAAATGAATAAACTTTCGAAGAAAAAATGAATATCCGAACAAAGTCAACGCGAATCAAAGCAAATCACCATCAACAAATTCACAGATCTAGAGCTAATAGTGCCAACTTAAACAATATTGAATCCATTTTCTCGAATCAACTATCTCCAGATGCGAGGATCTATACACTGAAACTACTTACAGTGATCGGAGCTCCGGTGTTAAGAACTCGTCGTCCACGAACGAGACCTTCAGTACCATCCATAGCAATAGTCCTAACAACATTCTGACCCAAATGATGCGAAACCTCAAGCACAAGCCTCGTGGGATGATCTTGAACCTCGAGAGATGTCATGATCGGAGGCAATCCCTCTTGATCTTCGAATCTCACATCAACAATAGCACCGATGACTTGACAAACCTTCCCGATCGCGCCTTTTCCGCCGTAATCGTATGTCTTCTTCGCGCCATCTTTAGCGGGAGGAGACGACGGCGGAGGCGAGTTTGCCGGAGAAGAGGTGGAATACTCGGCGACGCGGCCGAGGAGATCACCGAAAGGAGAAGCGCAGCGAGCGGGGGAAGGAGAAGGAAGCCTAGGGTTACGGGAGGTGAATTTGGAAGCAGATCTACCGGAAGATGAACGGAGAAGCGATGATAAGACTCTCCGAGACGCCATGAGTGATGTGTGGGAGAGAGGAAAAGAAGAAATGGTGTTAGGGTAAGTAAATAAATACAGAACCTGAATCTATTAAGTTTGTCTTTGCGAAGTTTCGTGGGCTTTAGACATGTTCTGATTTGGGCCAACATCATTATTCATCTTTAAAACTAAGATCATTTGATTCATTGTCTACTAAAATTCAATGTAAATTTTGAAATCCAAAAACAAATTACACTTATTAAACAAATTACGGAGGTGTTATTCACAATTCACCGTTATTCAAGTGATTCTAAAATATCTATTAAAATTTAGTGTTATTGGAAATGGTCTTTATAATTTATATTTAAAATCTAGTGTTATTCAGTGAATGATTTAAAAGAAGTTTTTGAATCTGGCGTTATTCAAATTTAAAGGATTTTAAGATTCATTTTATTTTAGACTGATTTTAAATCTTTTTGTGGAGTTTCAAGAGAAAATTGTTGTAATCAAAATCCAAGGTACACTGCAGAGATTTTAGAATTCATCCACTTAAACTCTATTAAAATTTTAAAATCTGAGGGATTATAAAACAATGATAACTGATTTTAAATCATCCGTTGAGTAACACCCCTCCATCACATTTCAGCTATTATCTAAAAATCACTAAATAAATAATATATGATTTTAACCAAAAATTTTAAAATCACTAATCTAATAACATCGAGTTTTACTTTGATTTCTTACTGCATCAAATGAAATTAAGTGCACCGCTAAAATTTAATAGATGATTAGTTAAGTTGCAATTGTAGACTTATTATTAAAAATTAATATATTGATTTATTTTGATGTGCATACAAAACTAGAATATTCAAAACTTTGAGTTTTGGCTTTAAAAACAATTAAAACATATCATCAAATAAAACAAAATATACTTGTAAGAAAACTATAGGTTTTTAAATTAGGTCAATAAAATAACAAAAGTGCTCTAAAAGTTGCTTTAAGAATTCATTTTGTTCCATTTTTGGTTTTAATCATAAAAATAGCAAACTTATCTCTTACTAAAAATATTAGTAATAAATAATTATATTAATAACAAAACTAAAAAAAATTAAATACTCTACATGACCAAAAAAACTTTTTAGTTATTATTGGTTCTAATAAATAAAATATTTACATAGATATTTTTTAAAAAATAATCAATTGAACAAGAAAAACCTAAAAGACTTGTAAAATTGGACGAAAGAAGTATAATTTTTTATTAAAAAAAATCCAACCAATCATGCAATTTATTACCAAAATATTTGTGTTTGGCATGATCTTTTGATCAAAACATTGACCTGCCAAAATATATTTATTTGTTTTTATTAAAGTACAATTTGCATCATCTTCTTGATTAGTTCTTAATCCTTGTGTTTTCTTGAAAATGTTTATTAATTTTAAAAAAGACACATGAAGTAGGCCCAAATAGGCCCATTTAAAAAGCCCACCAGATAGAAAAATTAGAGCTTAGTAGATTTCAGGTTCTCTACTTACCCTAATTGCATTTCTTCTCTTTCTCTCTCTCACACACACTCATGGCGTCTCGGAGAGTCTTATCATCGCTTCTCCGTTCATCTTCCGGCAGATCTGCTTCCAGATTCACCTCCCGTAACCCTAGGCTTCCTTCTCCTTCCCCCGCTCGCTGCGCCGCTCCTTTTGGTGATCTCCTCGGCCGCGTCGCTGAGTATTCCACCTCTTCGCCGGCAAACTCGCCTCCGCCGTCATCTCCTCCCGCTAAAGATGGCGCGAAGAAGACATACGATTACGGTGGAAAAGGCGCGATCGGGAAGGTTTGTCAAGTCATCGGTGCTATTGTTGATGTGAGATTCGAAGATCAAGAGGGATTGCCTCCGATCATGACATCTCTCGAGGTTCAAGATCATCCCACGAGGCTTGTGCTTGAGGTTTCGCATCATTTGGGTCAGAATGTTGTTAGGACTATTGCTATGGATGGTACTGAAGGTCTCGTTCGTGGACGACGAGTTCTTAACACCGGAGCTCCGATCACTGTAAGTAGCTTCAGTGTATAGATCTTCCCATCTGGAGATCGTTGATGCAAGAGAATGGATTCAATATTGTCTTTGTTTGGTCTAGATCTGTGAATTTGTTGACGGTGATTTGCTTTGATTCCTTATCTCTAGCGTTGACTTTGTTCGGATATTCATTTTTTTCTTCGAAAGTTTATTCATTTCAATGGAGTTTTATGTGTAGATGATTTCTTGAATGTTGATGACTTTTGGGTTGTTCTCTCTTTTAAGGTTCCTGTTGGAAGAGCTACGCTTGGACGTATCATGAATGTTCTTGGAGAACCTATCGACGAGAGAGGCGAAATTAGTAAGAAGTTTTTAAGTTACATTTAGCCAATGTCTCACTTTCTGCTAACATGTCGTGACAATATGTTCTTGCTTTTGCTCAGAGACCGACCATTACTTGCCTATTCATAGAGATGCTCCGGCTTTGGTTGATTTGGCTACTGGTCAAGAGATTCTTGCTACTGGTATTAAGGTAGCTCACGAGCCTTGTACAATGCTGTTTCAATGCATTACACTTGTTGTCTTTCGGGCTCGGAGTTGACTTTATGTTGCTTCTTCATTAGGTTGTTGATCTCCTTGCTCCTTACCAAAGAGGAGGAAAGATTGGGCTTTTTGGTGGTGCTGGTGTTGGAAAAACTGTGCTCATTATGGAGTTGATCAACAATGTTGCCAAAGCTCATGGTATGTTACTAATACTATGTTTAATATTTTTAAGAACTAGTGTGTACATTGGTGTTTTGACTTTTATGTTAATACCTTTTCTGATAAACAGGTGGTTTCTCCGTGTTTGCTGGTGTGGGAGAACGGACTCGTGAGGGCAATGACTTGTACAGAGAAATGATTGAGAGCGGTGTTATCAAGCTAGGCGAGAAGCAGGTTTCCAATTATTTTGGATTATATTGACCTCTCTTTTTCCTGCAAATTGCATTTCATTTATTTTTGTTGCTCATTTCCCTCTGTTTTCCTGTCTTAACAGTCTGAGAGCAAATGTGCTCTTGTGTACGGACAAATGAATGAGCCTCCGGGTGCTCGTGCCCGTGTTGGTCTTACCGGTTTGACTGTTGCTGAGTATTTCCGTGATGCTGAAGGCCAAGATGTGTTGCTTTTCATTGACAACATTTTCCGTTTCACTCAGGTGACCGTTTGTTATGTGTTGTGTCTAACGCTTGGGACCTGCATGCCGTATATGCATACGAAGATTGTAAATTGAACTTGGTATGCTCTCTTGTGTAGGCCAACTCCGAAGTGTCTGCCTTGCTTGGTCGTATCCCGTCTGCTGTGGGTTACCAGCCAACTTTGGCTTCAGATCTTGGTGCTCTTCAAGAACGAATCACAACCACCAAGAAGGGTTCTATCACCTCAGTCCAAGCCATCTATGTCCCTGCTGATGATTTGACAGATCCTGCGCCTGCCACAACTTTTGCTCACTTGGATGCCACAACCGTGCTGTCAAGACAGGTGCGAACTTGTCTCCCTCCATATACTGCTTCTTAACATTTCTGTGTAATGCTCGTAAAGCTGATATCTTTATATATTACATTTTTCTCATGAGTAGATTTCTGAGCTTGGTATCTACCCTGCTGTCGATCCATTGGATTCAACATCCCGTATGCTCTCCCCTCACATCCTTGGTGAGGAGCACTACAACACTGCCCGTGGTGTGCAGAAAGTCCTACAGAACTACAAGAACTTGCAAGATATTATCGCCATTTTGGGAATGGACGAGCTAAGTGAAGATGACAAGTTGACTGTTGCCCGTGCCCGTAAGATCCAGAGATTCTTGAGTCAACCATTCCATGTGGCTGAGATCTTCACCGGTGCCCCTGGAAAATATGTCGACCTTAAGGAAAACATCAACAGTTTCCAGGTATACACACGCGTTCATACTCTCCCCCGCCCGACTTTCTTCCTTGCTCCATGATATGTTTGTTGCTTATACGAATTTCGATTTGCTGCAGGGTCTGCTCGACGGTAAGTATGATGATCTTCCCGAGCAATCGTTTTACATGGTTGGTGGCATCGACGAGGTGGTTGCAAAAGCAGAGAAGATCTCCAAGGAAGCAGCAGCCTAGAGAAGCTGTGAATCCTTCTCTTTTTTGCTTAATACTTCTCTTTCTCTTTTGTTGACAATAACGAAAAAAACAAAACAAAACCAAATGCCGTAGGCTGTTGATTCATTCCTTGGAGTTTTTTGACTGTTGAATAAAAGAGACAAAAAAGTGTTGTTTGTTTTCAATCTCCACACCATTGTATTGAAATTTTACTACTTGAGGCAAATCTTTTTGCTGTATTCAATATTACATTGTGACCAAACTTTACTTTATATCAAACACTGTCTTTTTATTCTTAGTTTCTTACAGTGCAGTGCTATAAGTTCTCTTTGTGTAGAGTTTGATTCCGATGTACAATCTCCTCACTCAAGTATAAGAGTTTACTAAAGAATTGAAGTAACAAAACATAAGTTCGAGGCGAGGCGAAGAACTCTTAAAAATGTTCGAGAACCGCTGCTGTATGATTGAAGCCACAAGATATATGCACTGCTCTTACATTCTTTCCCAAGTTCACCATTACTGGTCTCGCGTAATCTACATCACTACCATGTCCCTACATGTTTAACAATTGTCGTTAAGCGAATTCGTTGGGATGTATTTGATCAAGAAGAAGAAGGGATGATGAAACAAACCAGTTGTCCACCAGAGGAATGTCCATCGACAGAGAATGTTCCGTGAGAACCTCCCCATCCCCATGTAAACACATTGTTATCTGCAAACAAGTTTCAGAAATCGAGTTGAATAACTTGTACAACGGAAAAAAGAAAAGATGTTTTACTCGAGAGATGCTACCTGAAATAGCTGCAGTGTGCTTCCATCCACAAGAGACCTGAGATACAGAAGACTCCATGAAAGGACCTTCGACTTTCACAGGGGAGTGGGAGACATATGTTGAACTGAGAAGGAAACAAAATGAGTAAAGGTCTTATGAGGAAACGTCCTAACTTTCCAAGGTATAACTTACTTTGTGCCGAGGCAGCCATTTTCGTTTGACCCCCACGTGTAAAGCTCTCCACCTCCTTATAAAAAACGAATGAAACAACAAAAGGCTGAGTTGCTAATCGACTATCTTACAAATGCGATATGTTTCCTATGTTAAGCAGAAACTAACATCCTGTTTTTGGTACTATATTTAAAGAACATATGCAAAGAAGCGGAGTAGGATCAAAACCGAAAGCAATCCAGCCATCCAAAAATCATTAGAGAATAAGAGAAAAATTACTTGTAACAACACATGTGTGGTAGCCACCGCAAGCAACTTCTTCTGCATAAGGCACTTCACTGATAACGGATGGTGTTGTAGCATTCCTTACTCCTCCAAAGCCCTATAATTTCCCATCAGATAACTTCGCATAACAATCATCTGACCATAGAAAATTAGGAAAGAGATGGTTCCTTTACCATCTTATTTACAGATCTCTCTCCAAACATGAAAACAGAGCCATTCTCTACAATATTAGGGATCAAACCTCAGAAAGCCGGTAAATTTGGCACACTATTTTGTAATTGAAGAAAGTAAATGAGTACCATCAGTGCACGCTGAATGCAGAAGGCCAGCGGAAACATTTTTAACCTGGAGCTCGACAGAAAGAACAGGAAAACATAAGCATTAAAGTCTGAAAGTTAAAACCGCCACTAGGAAACTCGAAATTCTTCATCCAATTACCTTGATCCCCTCGAGTTCTTTTATAAGCCTTGGAGTAAACTCACTGCAATAAGGGACATACTTTACAGCGCAGTACGAGAAAACTATGAAAGAAACATGATACAGTACACCAAGTAGGAAATAGGAAATTCTTGTGAGCAAAAATGCATGAGAAAAGAGTCGAACTACATAGGGAATAAGTAAAACGAACCAACCTTTTACTTCTGAGTAGGCCGAGAAGACTGGACTCGTGCCCGTGGCCAAGTCTTCCGGATCCCCCTCCTCCCCAACTCAGGACTTCACCTCCATCTGCTCAAGATTAACGTACTTAACAGACAAAAAGGGTGTTTAACTTCTGTATTCAACTAAGAATCTAGGATCTGTACCAGTAACAGCAACTGAATGCTCTGAACCCAAAGCCATGGATTTGATGGTGATTCCATGCAGAGCTTGCACTTTAGTCGGCACGTGTACCACTCTTGCAGCCTCTTCATAAGAAAAAATGTATAAAGGAAACGAACACGTAAACAGAGCAAGCTACTTTTATGAATCACGACAAAGGTATTTACTTTTCCCAAGTCCAAGCTGTCCACTTGAGTTCTTTCCCCACATGTAGAGTTCCCCATCCACTAAAGAAAAGAAATCAAATATATGGTCAACTACGAATAACATACTATCTCACATCTGAAACAGTTCATTGCAACAGAAGGCTGCAGGAAACATTTCGACGGTTTGGTGAGAAGGAGATCATGTTTCAGGTTCAGGTCATGACAATTTTAATGAAGAACATTAAGCTTGTTTACCTGTGATAGCAGCAGAGTGATAATAACCCGCTGATATGTGCACAATTTCCTTCTCTAGTCCAGAAACTTCAAGCGGCTCCTACAATATTTTAAACAAGCAACAATCAATTGTAGCCGAATCATCTGAGATATGAAGACTGAAACAGAGAGGCAGAGAAGTAAAAAAGCTTGCATCGCTATAATCTTTCTGACCGACATACCAATTACTAACATACCATAGCATGAGTTTTAACATCCGATACACCAAGTTGACCACAATCATTAAGACCTGTCGCAAAGACTCTCCTCGTTTCTGTCACACGAGGAGTAGTATACATAAGCCGACAATCAAATCTTGATCACACCAGATCACTGATTCAAAGATGAATACTTTCCAAGAAACCTAAATGTACAGAGCTAAGAAATGCTATCCAACAAAACCCACTCTAAACATTGATTATCTGCAACTAAAACCGACCGAATCATAGCTGTAAACGGTGTATACCAAATTAACTTAGTTTCATTAAGTCATTGAGCTACCTATTCTCCAGATTCCACAGCTCAATAGTCAAGCACAAAACTCTTCTCTCTAACATAAGAAACTTTACATACTTCTCTACTTTTTCTAAAACCTCATACACCAAATCACATTCTAACCACTTAAGATTCAAAACACAAAGATCATAAAGCAAAGTCAAGAGATGAAGAGAATCACCGGTGAGGAAAAGAGTGTGAGCTCCGCCGCAAGCGACGGAGCTTATGCTGTGATCACTCAAGGCGGAGCAAACGGCGGGTCTCCACTGAGATTCCAAGTTTCCGAGTCCTAATCTTCCGTAATCTCCACTTCCCCACATCGCCGCAAAGCGTTTCTCACTCTCACTCGATAACCATCTTCTACAGGAAACATTGATCGGACCCAATTTCGAAACTTTCTCGAAGAACCCATTTGAATTCTTCGACCCATGAATCCAAAACCCATGGATTCGAACTTTTCCTACAATTCTAGTCAACATTTTCGCTTGAGAAACAAAAATCTGATCAAAAGGAGATGATTTTGAAGGTTCAATGGATCGCTCTTCTTCGTTGTTTGAAAGAAAAGTGTAAACTTTTCATGAAATGATTGAAATGCAAATGGATCACATGAAGAAGAAGAAGAAGAAGAAGAAGGAGAAACTGATGGATAGAAAGGAAGCTACGTCTTCTCCATTGAAGTTTGTAGAATTGAAGAAGCTTTTTTTCGAATTGGGTCCTTTTAGTATTGTTTTTTTTAATTTTGAAATTCGCCTTTAAGTTTCGTTTGTGACAATTTAACAACCATATATGAAAAAAGGGAAAATTACCGAGAAAGTCCTTTACTTTTGGATAAATTCGTTATTGAACTATTCGGTCCTTTTAGTATTGTTTTTTCTAATTTTGAAATTCGCCTTTAAGTTTTCTAAATTTTGAAATTAACATCCAAAAAGAAAAAAGGGAAATGTTCGAGAAAGTCCCCTACTTTTGGATAAATTCGTATCTAACTTTTAGTTAAACGAATAGAATCTTTAACTAACTTCTGTTAGATAATGGTGACATTAGAAACAATAGAAAATTATTGTGAAAAATAATTATAAGGACAATTTTTCGCCATACAGATTTTTCTGCTTTATTATCAAGATTAACGGTTCTGCATTTGCAAAGAACTGATCACTAGATCTTCTAGTGTGAAAGCATTAGTTAAGCCTTTAGTCAACTACTAGACTAACTATTATGTTCACTTGATATTTGATAATTTGAAATGGTAAAACTTTCATTTAGTTTTTTTCTCAATTCGGGAAATTATGTTAAAAGTTACCTTAAGTCGGTAATTTAGTGATCAAAAATGAAATGATCTTGTTGCTAATATGGAAATATTTCGACTGATTGAGCGAATAGATCTCAAAGAGAGTTTATCAAAGCTACCTAATCGAGCTACATAACTAGCTTATACATCGCGCCATGTTGGTATCAGAGACAAAGAAAGGACTCATGATACAATGTCATGATTAGTAAAACATTTAAGAATGGTAATTTATATGCACGACCGGTCCTGAAATTTGAGGGGCTATAAACTTATACAGTTTTTGGGTCGAATTCTATATATATATATTTGCTCGGTTTGGGGGTTTGTTGATCTATGCATATTAATTCAAAAAATTTTGAGAGCTTAAAACAAATATTTCGTAACGGATGGCCGAGGGTCGGCCCAGTTTATATGATGGAAAGTTAACAAAAAAAAAAGAATGTGGTTGTTGAATTATTTCGGATTAAAGAGTAGATAATTGTGACAATAATAAGAATACTAAATTTTCCTAAATAATTCATACACTTATAAAAATTATGTAGAACACATACACACATATTGGATTTTCATGGGATCTCATATAAACTTCTTTTGACCACTAGCTGTGGAAAGAAAATAAATGGAGATAGATTAAAGGATGTTGGTAAAGGAAATTAAGTCAAAGTTTATCTTTTTGCACTGGATATGGAGCATATGTTTATTCTTTTTATCTATAATCGTTTGTCGTCTATGTAATTTTCAATTTTCGTTTGTCTTACATGTAACTAAAGAGTACGAGTTGCATCTCTCACCCTTGTAAGTTCCGTAGATTCAGTTCTTTAAGAGCATCTCCATCCGTAGTCCTTAGTCTAAAAATCCTTAACTATTTATGGATGGGACCCATGAATATTTAATGATTTTTGGACTTTGGAGTCCTTAAAATCCTTGGTTAAGGATCAATCTTTAACTATTTTCGCGGGTCCCACGATACGTGGCGGTCCGCGATTGGTTAGGAATTTTGTTTTTTTTTGTTTTTTTTTGTTTTTTTTTAAATCAGAAATGGTGGGACCCATGAATAGTCAAAAAATTTTGGAGAGTCTCACGGATGGAAATGTTCTAAAGGAGAGTCTCTTACCGCTTACTTCGAAAAAGGTTCAATGGTTCGTGCTAACAAAAAAAAAGGAAATTAAGTAAGAGAGACAACTTGTCCACAAAATGAAAGTAAGAGAAACAACTAAGGACAAATCGAGATATTAAATCTATAGGAAAAGTTTGAACGTACGAACTCGGAGCATGTTTGAACTATTACTACGTTTACGTACTATTGATTTCCCTACAAAGTTCTATTTTAGGTAAACCTATATACACGCTATAATAAGATATTACTAAAAGAAAATTTAATCAAAAAAAAAAAAATTACACTAAAAGAAATTACTAAAGTGATGTAAGACAAGTAAAAAAAAAAAATCTTGTGTTGTGGTCACTTACTCCTCTCTCTCTATATAGACAGAGACAAAAGTCTGAACCACCGTAGTCTAATGGTAAAGACGGCTCCTTCCTGGAAACAGATTGTGAGTTCGAACCCTGTCGGAGAAAACTACCTCACGTTGTCTCTGACTTAGACGGATATGCGCTCTTGCTTTCGTCTCATCTGAATACCCAGGGAGAGAGTTTATCCATGGGTTGGCCTTCCACCTAGAGGCTAAGTCTGATTCTTTAATAGACCGGATTTAACCTTTTTATAACAAAAAAATCTTGTGTTGTGGTCACTTACTCCTCCTCTCTCTCTATATAAACAGAGACAAAACCTAGTTTCTTTAGTCTCACATACATTATTTCTTTTCTTGTTTCTTCTTACGTAAAAGTTTCATCATATTCACAACTTCTTCTTTTACGTTTTGGTCTTTCTTCTCTTCAATGTGTGTGTGATGCGGTTTAAGGTTGAGAGGAATGTTGTCTAGCTCGAGGTCATGAAGAAACAAAACGTATAAAAAAATCAAATGATTCTCGGACCAGGCTTCATTCCTCTTAACCGATTTTATCGCCTTTTGTTTCACTTTCTTCCTTAAGTTTTTGTCTTAATATATATACTTATACATATCTTATGATATAAGTTTTGTTGTATCTTGATTAAATATCCAAAGCCGAAAGCTACAATTTCACTCCTTACTCCATATGAAAAAGAAGAAGTATTACTACATGTATGCATAATCCTTTTGGATTTTCTAAATTATAATGTAACTTCATATATATGAATATATGGGTTATCTTAATTATTATGTATTACTCTATATATATATATATATATATTTATATATATATATATTTATATATATATAT
>OVAN01000936.1:0-47665 GCA_900406275.1 Anastatica hierochuntica | reverse complement strand
AAGTAGGAAGTAAAAGAAAAAGGGGGGAGGTTGAAATCTAAAAGCTGAACGCTTCCTAAGAACTAAGGATGAAAACTAAAATAGAGAGGATGGGGAAGTGCAAGAGATAAGCAAAAGAAGTTAAACAAGAGAGAGAGAGTAGTGGGAAGTTACCTTGGAAGCTTGCGCCGAGACGTGAAGTAATGGGTCATAGCAGCTAATGATTGCAGATTTTATATCACGTCAGCCTTGGTAAACACAGAAAACTTTCTGGTTTCTCTCCAACCTTAGCCATTGATCTTATCAAACAAGATCTCGACCGCACATTCGAAAAGGGCGAGATCTACGAGAAAGATTTGGAGCTATCTCTTCGGCAGCCGCAAAGGCAACAATAATAATTAAGTTTAACTTTCTATTGAGGAGAGCCCTCAAACGAAAGCTGGGGGAACTGTTGGGCCTGAATCTGGCCCACTAGTGAGGAGCCCGCCAAAAAGGTTAAGGCCTCATAGGGAAGTGAGCATCTGAAGAGAAGGCCAAAAACAAGTCTGCTGAAGGCTTACTCGACCTGAAGCTAAAGCAGAGGAGGGTCCTAGAGTTCTCGTCGAAGCTGAAGAGGTCCAGGTCTCATAGAACAGGGAGCTGGTGCAGCAGGTCTCGGACGAGTGGAAAAAGTCATGGACTCGGCCAAATGAGCTGTTGAACATTTCGGAAATCAGGGAGGAGATCTCGGAGCAGTTACAACAGTTCTCCAAATGAGGAAAAAAGCTATATAAGAGAGAGAGGGGGCGAACAAAAGCAGGCTTCAACCAACCTTCAATCTAGAAACTTTTACCTACTTTTGATTATTGTTGTATCGATCTTAAGTAATATTTTCATTTCCTTCATTGATCATTCGTCACGCTAGACCTCTTTTGTACTCTTTTGTTCCGATTACAATCATCAATACAAATAGCTTTCGTTCTTTAAGTTCTTACGGGATTCAACCCACGTAATCTCTCCGTAAACCTAAACACTATTCACTAAACCTAAGAAGTGAGTTTAATCCCTCACAACTGAGAACCTGGGCAACTCCTATAGCTGCATCAACAGAGGGTGTCTGTGTCACACAGTCAACAACTTCCTGAACTGAATTCTCACTGGGAGTGATCATCAATTCCAGGATATTAACTTTTGCCTTCTGCAATGCTTTATCCTTAGTCAGCTGTAGATTTTCATTGCTTAAAGTAACCAAACTATCATATAGCTTGCGTTACTCAGCCTTTGCATTAAAATCATCTTCTTCTGATTCAGAATCAGTATCTTCTTTGTTTGTGATGTTGATCTGTGAGGTAAAGGCTACAAGATTCATCATTTCATCCTCATCTTCGTCAGTGTCAGAATCACTGAAACCGATGAATGACTTGTCCTTCCGTTTTTTATTATTAGGACATTCATTTTTCATGTGCCCAAATCCTTTGCATTCACTGCATTTCATTTCCCTGCATTTTGCCAATGGACAATCCACTCCTAAGTGTCCATATCCTTCGCATTTGAAACACTGCATATCTAGTTTTCTTTTGTTGAGATCTCGATCGAATTTCATTGTCCTCTGCCCAGTCTAATCTTGATCTCCTCATGACCCTCTATCATCATTCCCTCTGAATGATCTAACAGTGTTACATGTGTTGCCTTTCTGCCTTTCTCAATTCGCTTCAACATCTCACTGAAGTTTCTTGCTAAAAGTTCTACATTGTCTTCGATTTTCTGAAGTCTCCCATCATCGGCTTCAGTAGAGGTGAAGTCAATACCCTTTTGACTTGTAATGACAGCAGATGCGGTTTCCATATCCTCAGCTTGAGAATTCCAACCAACTTATCAAACCTCAATTCATCAGTGTTAGCGGTCATTTTCAGAACAGCTTTATGGGCAGAGAACCTAGGAGGCAAACATCGCAACAATTTCTTGACCAATTTCTTTTCTTTGTATTTCTTCTCAAGAACTAATGCCTCATGTGCCATCTGTTTCAATTTGGAGCTAAATGCAGCAACTGTTTCATGAGGACTCATCTGCAGGTTCTCAAATTGAGATGCTAAGTGATCAAGGCAAGTGGTTTGACACTCAAATCACCTTCAAATGAGTTCATCAATGTTTCCCAGGCTTCCTTAGCAGACTCACTTCCTTGGATGAGTTGGAATTATTCCAGATCCACAACACCAAATATTGTAGACAAAGCCTTCAAGTTAAACTTTGAAGCCTTTTTCTCTGCTTCTATCCACTTATTCTTTGGTCTAGCTATTTTGCATCCATCACTATCAACATCATACGGTTCTTTCCATCCTTCATCAAATGCTGTCCAAGCATCTTTATCTACACTGCGAATCAATTGCTTCATACAAGCTTTCCAGTGTCCATAGTTGTTTTCATCTAGTACAAGTGGTTTTTGCACAGCGATCAATTTCTTGATGGTAGTATCCATGTTTAATGTAGGATCTCAACTTGTAAGATAGATTAACCCGCTCTGATACCAATTGAAAATACTTAACACACACACTCGATGCAGATATCTTAAGATATCTCAAAGAAGTGACTAACAAAAACACTTTATCAGGAATCTCTTATACACTTCTTGTTTAATCAGATTTACACAACTTACCACAACTTGATAATTGTCACTAAATCAATTCCTAAATCTAAGCTTCCTCACTTCTCTAACACAAGACTCTTCTCTGTTAAGATCTTTCTTATTTCTGTGAACGAAAACTCCCAAATCTCTCAGAAGGCGTGAACCTTAAGATGTCCAATATTGTTTTCTTATATTGCCATCTCTTGTTCACTTTCTTGTTAAAAGAAATATTTCCTTAACCACCTAAAGATATCGTATCTTTTCAGTATTCATCTTCTGCTCTACGTTAACTGTGACTTGTTCTCCACGCCAACCAAACTTGCCCCCACTTCTCGTTCCAACATAATGTCTCATTTCCTATCTCTAAACTATGAACTCTCATATAATATGGACCTGGGCAAGTTGTGTAGTGTGCAAACGCAAAACCTTCATGCAATCTAATAAGGTTAGTGGGTATTAACATCTACTACTATATTCTTTTGCATTGGAATGCATTTCTTACTCAACAAAAATAGAAATCCAAAACTACAGAGAATTTTTGTTTTAGTTATCTTGGCCATCCATCACTAGTTAGAGAAAAATAAACAAAAATGTTTGTAGGTACTTGTTTTTTTATTTCTTCCAGAAAATTCACTATTCCCTGAAGGATGTGTCTTCCGTCTAGATGTTTCGCATATTATGCAAGTCTCCTTATATGTAGTTGCTTTCCAATATAACATGTAATCATGTGGGCATGTATGAATTGACTCAGATGTCAAACCTAACTTATGAATAACCTTTCTCATATCATTGGATGACTTCTTTAAGCAAATCAAGAATCATTGATATCCCTTGGTCTCTAACCTCACACATACATTTCATGTGATACAACTTCAATATAAAGCATAACTTAGTGAAATTACTACATCCTTCATATAGCTCTTAATTAAAATCAGCAAGCAATTTTTAAACATTTTCCTCTTTCGTAATTTTTCCCCGAAGTTGTTGGTCCATCTATGTACATCAGGTTCTTAGACGAACCTGATCCATCATATGCATTGAAGTTAACATCCGAGAAGAGATCATATAAAAGATTTGAGGTTGAGATGGAATCAACCGGAGCAACGTTTACTTAAGAAGGTGTTTCTTTGATATTTTCTGTAATATATGTTTCCTCTCCATGTAATATCCATCATGTGTAAGAACTGAAAAAGGCATACCCAAGATGAAGGCCTTGACCTTAATGGATTTCGACGAAACTTGCACAAGAGCTAGATATTTGAGTTAGCTTCATATCAAGGTTGTTTCACATCATTTGGAGCAGTGGACAAAGAGTCACACCAATGTTACTGAACACTTGTCCAACTGTCTTGCGAATGACGGGTGCAGAGAAAGGCAAAAATGAAAGGAAGGTAACTTGGGTCTCAGAGCAGACATTCTCTAGTCTCAAGTGGCTCTATTCCAAGCCTTTTAAAGCCCAAGGACTATACTTAAGGCCCCTTTACAAGAAGCCCAATATTTGGAGGTCTTAAAGCCGTTGTTTTACTCATTTTACTTAATAGTAAAGTTGTACTAGAAATAGTTGTTTTTAGCTTTTATTTCTTAGAGACTTATTTAGGTTTAGATCGAATAAGTGCCTAAAGAGGCAGGGACGAAACCCTTTGGGGTCATGCCCCTTGTTAGCCTCTGAAAGATACATCTCATCTCAATACATCCATATTTCTTTCATCATTCGGCTTTATCTGTGCTTCTCCCTTTGATTTGATATGAATGCTTGTTGTGAAGATTGATTTCTTGTTTACATGTATTTGATCTATTAGTTTGCATGTTAGACAATAGATTACAAGGAGTCAATGAGTTTTCTTGAATTGGATTACTAAACAATTAAGTTTTATCAACGTTATCATCGCTGCTTGAACAATAATTTTATTTGCTTGCTAGGCCAGTTTGCGAGTAGATCTAAAGTAGTATGCATTCCAAAAGCTTGACAAGCTACTTGAGTTAGTATTTTATGAGCCTTTCTAAGTAGGCAATGAAACTGGATCTACTTAGAATCATGAACAATCATCCTTGACCAAATTAATGCATTTTTAATTACTACAAGGTCGTCAAAAAGACTATGTCCCTTGGTGATTAGATATAGGATCTCAAACCTCGAAACTGGAGAGGATTTATATTAGTGGTTGTGTTCTAGACCGCAAAATTATGCCCCTAGTCGAGTTTTAATTTCCTGATTGTTTACTGTAACTCTCTACTGTTTGATGCATATCATATCATTGATCTATCCTTTGTATATTGGCATGTAGAGTAGGTTCATTTGCATTTATAAAACCATAAAACAAAATAAAAATGTGACAACATCCTTGCGTATTTTGTTCTTAGCTTAGTATGAAATCGTATAAGTTCTAAGTGTGAATAACTAGTGTGAGTTCGATCCCTAAGTATTACTGCGAATGTTGTATACTTGCTGCTAGATTTTAGTTGGGGCAAAACTTGACCCCACATCAAGTTTTTGGCGCCATTTCCGGGGACTAGAATTGTTTACCTTAGGATTTAGATCTAGTATTAAGTCTAGAAAAAAAATTCTTTTCTTTTCTTTCTTGTAAAATTTTGATTTTTAGCTAGGAATTTCGGTTTTCTTTGTAAAAATTTTGGTTTGTTTTTTCTTCTAACTTCTATTAATTATTTTAGGATATTAACACTTAGGATTTAGACAAATTTACTAACAATTTCGTGGCTCCTTTTTCTATGTAGATAATAACACTTAGAATTATCTTTTTCTATGAGAAATCTGATTTTTCATGCTACTAACTTCTTTATATGTTTTTCTTGTGTTTTAGAGGGAAAATACAAGGAACCAGAGCCAAAATTTCAAAACCATAAACCTCTATAAAGCCATGGACAAAATTTTTGAAGGATCCTACAACCCTAATCCTCATTCAATCGAGTTCATGGAAGATACTCAATACTACTCTCATTCTTATCGGCTAGAGAGAGACTATCCTAAACTGAGAGATCAACCCTGACGATAACATGGTTGAAGGAAAATTACAAGCCACGATTCACTCAAAGAGGCTGGTATCTCGATTCTATACCGCTGGAGAACTCTAACGAATCCCAGCAATTAAGATCTACACTTCACAACCATGAAAGGAGATCCCTGAACCGAAATCTCCACAATTTTCTTCCCCATAAGCAACTACAATATCTTCCATGACCTAGCACTCCAAATTAAGATATATCATGGCCCTTATCTCATTCTTTAAGTCCTTACACGCTCTTAAAGTCTCTTGAGTTCAAAGCGACATGGGGCAGAAAACCTATACAACCATAGATAACCAGGATTTCATCCTTGAATAGAGGATTGAGAAGCTTGAACTCAAGGTTCAAGGCTTAGACATGCATCTAAATCACATAGAAGACACTTTCCAAGAGCTATTCAATACTCGTTACTCACAAAAACCTGAATAAGCCCCAGAAGACGATGAAAATTGCGTTAAAGAAAGCCGAAACGTAAAAGTTATGGACAAAAGGCTTAAGTCTTTGGATTAGATCATGGAGACTAAGCAAAGGAATTTTTATTTGGATTTTAGGATCTTAAATATTAGAATCAAAAGGTTCAAAGATGAGTTGGATGAGAAGATTAAGCAACTAGAAGACAAGAAGGAAAAGTAAGTGTCTAGTGCCAATGAAAATAACACAAGGATGGAAGATGACCAGCAAGATGCAAAGAAAAACATGGGAATAATGGAACACGAAACCCTAAGATTTGTAACATCAAGATCAATTTTGATCTCTTAAGCTCTCAACTCAAAGATATCGAGAAGAAACTAATGGAAAATGAAGAAAACTACAACAATTTTGTCATTAAGCCTAATGACCTGAAGGGAGATGTCCAAGCTTTTGATTTCCAGCCATTGGACAATCAAAGATCGCCCCAAGGAGTCGAGTCACACACGCCCTTTAAGAGGACAAAAAAGATCCGAGCAACTCAACCGAAAACTATGCCTCGATTTGAGCACAAAAACAAAAATGTCTACTTGGGAACAAGACAACCAAGTTCGTCCATTTTAAGGGAGAATTGGAAGGCATTTCTCAAGATATCTCGAGAGCTATCAACTGCTATGACATTTGATAGAGCATGAGCTACTCGACGAGAGCTCATGAATTGTTTTGAAAACAATATACAAGACTTGAACCACACATAAGCGATGTTTAACAACATCATGGACCCTAGCAGGCAGTTTTATCACACTCCATACATTGGAGGATCCAGTGTCTTCATTATTAAGTGTTCAATCAACAAACAAGTCTTTGAGAATGCTTTATGAGATTCTGGGGATGGAGTGAATCTCATGCCAACACACATTGCAGAACGGCTTGGTTTTACAAACCTAAGGCCTACAGAAATGTGCACCATCTTCGCAAATGGATCAATAAAAAGACTTGTAGGAGCACTACGTGGAATCTATATGAAAATTAATAATGATCTTGTGTCCACTGACTTTTAGGTAGTTGAAGTATCGACGAAGCATTTGTCAAGCTTGATACTTGGAAGAAGCTTTATTACAACTGTAGGAGCTGTTATGGATTGGCCAAATGGAAGAATTCACTTCATTCATACTGACAAGGACCCTTTCTTCAAGATAGCACCTCATGGATATCCAACAATGGAAATTCGGTGTCCTCAACCTATTCAAAGTGTTGCATTGGAGGTAGAAGTACAAGAACAGGAGGAGATTTCATCTCAAGGATCTACAACAAGAGGGCAGAGATTAAATTCTCCATTTAGGAATCCTCACATCTAAAAGTTCCTAGGAGTCGAGCTAATTGACTATAAACAGACGCTTCATGGGAGGCAACCCATGTGCTTTATTTCTTTAGTTTCATTTGATTTTGATTTTTAGACTTTGATTTTAGGAATATGTTGTTTAATTTTGGTGTTATTAGTTTTTGATAAATGATTTTAATGTTTTAATACTTTTTTCGTAGGAACTTACTTTGAAAAGGAGAAAATTGGAGAAAATTAATCTGGATATGTTATGGACGTTCAAGCTTCTCACTGGTTCATGGAACCACATCTCCGGGTTTCGCCAAAAAGAAGGCCTCGATCGGTGTTGGGACTTGTGTGCCTCAGATCACACGAGACCATATGGCCACAGCTCCGCCACCCGGTCCTAGCTCCAAAACAGCCTCTCATCACTTAAACCTCATGATCGGGCGCCTGCCTTTATTTGTCAAAAACCGGGTCTGAGGACTCCGCCACCTGGTGCCAACAACATCCCTTCCCAACCTTGCCAAACTCCAGCACCGGCCCACAGAACTCCCATGACCAGCCGCCTCCCTTTTTCTCTACCCCAACCGGTCTCAGCCTCCATTTTCCCCAACCGCATGTGGCTCTTCACCTCTACCACCGACCACGACACCTCTCACGTCCAATCTCGGTCCTACGACCTCCACCAACTGGTCCAACCCTTCCCCAAGCATTTCCCCTATCCGAACACACTTTTACACCATCAGACCAACCCATTACCCATCCGAACGAGCATATGGCCGGGAAAAAACAGTTCCAAACGTCCGTTTTCATATTTTCTTGGCCGGATCATGCAGAAGCTCGAATAATTCAAGGTAATCATCTCAATTCAATATATATGCACCATTTTATGGTGATTTTCAAGGCTAGAACCTCAAGAACACAAGGATACCCACTTGGAGCTACAAGGAGCCTATATCGAACAATTTATGCAACTTAGCCAATTCATTACCGCCAAACACATAATCAACCAAATTTATTCCATAACCTCACACAAGATCTAAAGGAAATTTCAAGGTTTCAGAACCTCCTTAAAGACCCTAAAACGCATAAGCGAGTCTATGGAGCAAAAAATACGAGAAACTGGATATCAAAGGAACTCCAACAAAGAACTTTAGTTTCAACTCACGCCAAAGAGTATTGTATTAAAAATGAAGAATATTTTGCAGCTATGAATGATCCAGTCAAGGCAGAGTCATTCTTAATCTACATTCAAAGGCTCAAAAATACGATCAAAAGGACAAACACCACATACAGAGCACCTCAAGAGCAATCTAAGCCAAACCAACTTCCACGTCATATAAATATATCAAATACTTTTGGAAAAACGTGTGAAAGTGGTTGGGTTAGATCTACATCAACTTTTGGCTCAACGGGACACAAAACTGACGAATTCATGTTCTATAAAACTCTTATCCAAGAGTTGAACCAAATCCTATTGCTGAAAACTCCCAAAAAAGTGATAATTTTATGAAGAAGAGCCTAAAAAGGTTCAAAATCACTCATACTTCATTGTGGAACGCCAGAGTGGCCAAAAGCCGAAGAAAACTCGGTCAAGACCAAATCAAGCTCCGCCAAGCGAACCAACACGTCAAATTAACAATTTACTACTTAGTAGCGTATGAGGAAAGATTTTTTCAAGAAGAACCAGCCTTCAAACGGTCAAAATCACACCAACCCAATTTCTCATGCAGATGAGCCAAACCCGAGCATTCCGATGAGACCAAACTTGACAACAACAATATTGGTATGAGCTACAACTTTGATACTTAATTTTTACTAAAAAAATTGCGATTTCTTAGTAAGTTTTGGATTGGTCAAAGAAGTCTTCCCAGATTACAAAAACGGATCACTGTTCTTCATTTCGGTTTACCGGGACATTACAAATGACCGTCCAAATCTTCATAATTTTGACAAGCAGCTTAGTAACTCCTATTCCTTACCCTTTACATTAGTTTTTAGTACCTTCTTCACTTGATTTTACACCAGGAAGGTGTAAGTTAAGTCTGGGGATTTCTTATTGTTATTAGTGCTTCATTTTCTTTTGATTTTTCACGTTTTTTGAGTCGTTTTCAAAACCAAAACGCTTTTATTGAGTCAAAAAGTTCCGGAAATGAGTTTAACTTTGAACTAATCACGTGATTAATGATTAGTGTTCATAGTGTCAGTATTTGACTGCAGTTATACCAATCAGAAAAGCCCAGGTCGATCAGATAACCGAGACATTATATCACTTGATATCCGGGTAAACCTTATCCAATCAACATTTAATGAACTTAATTTTCTCTTCTTGTAGCTTGGTATGCATTTAATCAAACTCCTCTTTGGACCTGACAAAATTAAGTCTACAATTCTCCTCTTCCTTTCTTAATAAAATTTTTTCCGCAAAGTGCTTATGCATATTGTGAATTTTGTAGCCAATAAAATCCAAATGTGCTTAAAAAGAAAAGAATAAAGAGATCGACAGAAAAAAAAATTATACCCTTGAAAGATAGCGAAAATCGATTGGAAAGAGGCTGATTGAAAAAATAAAATGATAACCTAAAAAAGTAGGGACAAATTCGCTCTAAAAAGCATTTAAAGTGAACAAGAAAGAGGAAAGGAATCGACTGTGGGCTGAAATTGTTTAGGATCTCGTTTGAGTTGAGTCTATGTGTTCTTTGATCGATACTCCCTCGAATGGAGCGCATGTTGTAGATTCTAGGGAGTGATGATGGAGATCTTAGGTCACTCTTGTTGATCGTGGCTGAATTGGGGACATTGCTAGAATTGTCGTGATTACTGAAGGTTCTATTTAATGTTGACTCTGGTGTTAGTGGATCATGACAATCTAAGTTGCCAATCGGTTCAAAAAATAAAGGTAAGTTTCCAAGTTTTCAATCCTGTTCTCTGTTCTTTATTTTCTTAGCTCGAGGACTAGCTAGAAGCTAAGTCCCCGGGAGTTGATAATACCATTATTTTACCACTTTTCCTTAGGATTTTAGTATGTTTTCTTGGTTTTTTATACGATTCTCAATTATTCGAGGTAGTTTTCCTTTATTTGTGGTACTTCAAGTCATTTTAGGTCAACCAATGTTTTATGGAGCATTGTCGAGCTAAATGGATCATAGTCAGCCTCCGAACAATTTTTGAGCATCAGAGGTATTGTCCAAGATGAAGGCCTTGCCTCTAATGTATTTCGATGAAACTTGAACAAGAGCTAGATATTTGAGTTAGTTTTCATATCAAGATGATTTCACATACTTTGGAGTAGTGGACAAATAGTTACACCAATATTAATGAAGATTGGTCCAGTTGTCTTGCGAATGAAACGTGTAGAGAAAGGCCAAAAAGAAAGGAATGAAACTTGAGTCCCGAACAAGAAATTCTCCAGAATCAAGTGACTCTATTACAATCCTTTCAAAACCCAACGACTAAACTCAAGGACCCTTTACACGAAGCCCAATATTTGGAGGCCTTAAGACCCAATTTTACTCATTTGACCTAATAGTGAAGTTGTACTATAATAGTTATTTTTAGCTTTTATTTCAGGGAGAGTTGTTTAGGTTTTAGATTGAATAAGGGCCTAAGGAGATAGGAACGACACTCTTTGGGGGTAGTGCCCTTTGTTAGCCTCCAAAAGATCCATCTCATCTCAATACATCCATATCATCATTCGGTTTTATATATCCTTCTCCCTTTGATTTGATATGAATGCTTGTTGTGGTGATTGATTTCGTGCTTACATGTCTTTGATCTATTAGTTTGAATGTTAGGCAGTAGATTACAAGGGGTTAATGAGTTTGCTTGAATTGGATTACTAAACGATTAGTTTTTATCAATAACGTTATCATCTCTGCTTGAAAAATAATGTTATTTGCTTGCTAGACCAGTTTGCGAATAAATGTAACGTAGTATGCATTCCAAAAGCTTGACAAATTGCTGAAACTAGTATTTGATGAGCCTTTCTAAGTAGGCAACGAAAGTGGATCTACTTAGAATCGTGAACACTCATCCTTGATCGAATAATGCATGTTTAATTACTACAAGGTCGTCCAAAAGAAGATGTCCCTTGGTGATTAGATACGGGATCCCAAACATGCAAAATTTCATTATATTATTTTTGAAATTTCATACCTCGACAGATTCATGGATCCGCAACAGAGTTTTAGGCATATTGATTGCAAAAACTCCTCAGTTGCAAACCAAGAAGTAGACTTTTGTTTAACTTCAAAATTGGATAGTGCAAGCCCAATTTGAGTTAGGTTGAGAATGAATACAATAGTGGTTAACAATTGTCAATTTAATTTCAGTAAATATAAGATATTTAGAAACAAACTTGGCTTTAAACTCTTCAACATGTAGATGTGGAGAAGTTAAGAACTTTTTGTGCATCTGAAAGCAATAGAGACACTCCACACATTTGTAAATAGTTAATTGTGTTAGTTTTGGACAAAGACATCGATTGAGACATAATTAGGCAATTATAAGTAAGGAAAGTAATGCAAATAATAACCTTTCTAATGGTTAATTCTACAAAATTTTACAACTAATATCACAGCTATGTTGTTCTGAGCAATTCGTCGTCATTGACTCAATCCGCTTAATCACCAAATAATGTGCACGATAGTCTTATATTCCTATATCATTAAAAAGTTAATTTGATGTTAGTAGGATAATTGATATATGTAACTAGAAGTTATAGTAAATAAAAAATATTTAATATAGTATGAAATACGCATCTCGATAGTGAGGGTTTTTTTACATCATTGTTCTCAAAAATCCGACCCTCGTTAATTGAGATAATCTAGCCGATCAAATCTATAAAGCAAGGAAAAAATGTACATTTAGATAATGGAATAAAATATAACATATCTAATTTGGGTTAGAGACTAATACTTACCAACCAAGAACTTAATTCTCAATTTTCCGCTGAGAATATCATTTTAGTTAGCGAAACGCTAATCTATTAATGTAATTGGCAACAAATAACATTATTGCACAACTGTGTTTGATAAAACGACATCTTATATGGATAATAGACTCTTGTAAACACCAATTACCAACTCCAAAATTCTGAAAATTTTACCATCTCCTTCCGATAAAGATGTTCAAGATGTAACCAATGTTGCTTCTTAATTGTAGCACTGATTTTCGTCTCTTAAAAATACAAGGAAAAAACAGCACAATCATATAAAAATATTCCAAAATAAAATATTTTCAAAGATATATAAAATATAATTAAAATATATAGACCCAATTATTTTTTGAATGGAAGAAACTTACATGAGTGTACAAAAGATAAACTCGAAGGCTTCTCCAAGTGGACTTACTTGCTTCCACATACGTACAGTCTTTGGATAGATCCTCCATGTTGATTTGTATGGTTTAAATTGAGAAATATGGTCTGTTTGCACCATTGTTTTGCTCAATTTTTTGTTATCTTCTTTTAGGTGAATGGTATGTTTAAAGATCGTATATTGGTACATGGATGGTTAGTTCTTTATATCTAACTAATTTAAAAGGGACTAATAAATCCCTTTTAGAGTGTCCACACCATATATTTTCGAAGTTATTTCAGTCTGCCAACACACCACATTGCTTCCTTCAAACTTCAGACAATGTGATACCCTTCTCATTGGTCCCAACAAGACAAGTCCATATCGTTAAAGTTAGAACACCTACCTCTCAACAAGACATGCCCAAGACTTTAAGTCCACACAAGTAGCCTTTTAAGGCGGGCCACGTTCTGCCATTTCGCCTCCTTCTATAACATTCATCCTCTTCCTCCGCCTGTACACCTCTACGATCCCGCTGGATTAGTTTGTTCAACCGACGAAATAACGTTTTTCCTTCTTCCGTTTCCCAGTTGTTGTTCTTCTGCCTCCACCATTTTTCTTCAATACACCAACGCGATCCCTTAAATTCCTCTCACAAACTCAACCCACACCCGCTTCAAATGATGATTTCTACCCCAACCGTCTCTTCACCTACGAAAGCCCCACAAACGTGACTACCTCCACCCCCAAAACAATTACCAATCTCGATGACTTTCAAAGCTTTCGACAAAACTACCAACCAAATCTGCAAAGATGGGTATCATTTGGTTGCCAGTATGTAGAAACACCATCACTTGGCTCCAAACCAAAACCAAGTTGAGAGATGTTGTTCCTTTCAGTTATGGTCTCCAATTTCACAACGTAATGATAGTTTCTCATATACGAAATCAAAGATATTCAGATATCGAGATATAAGTGCTTACTATTGAATTCAAAGATTGAATGAAAACGTATAAACTCAAACACAAACTCTTTATTAATCTTTAGGAAACTTACTCAAAACCTAAAGCTCTCAACAATCTCTCTCAAAACCTTAAGCAACAAAAATCAAACCTATAAATACTAAAACACTTTTCCTACCTCAACTAGGAAATAGACTAAAGAATAGATAACTCCTAAACTTTAAGAATTATCCTTACAACTAAACCATAACTCGGTTTAGTGTCTCCCGAATAGCTATCCATAACTCGGTTTAGAATTGCTTGTTGCTTAGGTACTTCAAGCTTAATTCAACATTCTCCCCCTTGAGCTTGAAGTAGTCTTCATTAAGTCTTGAACACCGATAAGGTCTCTCATTTCTCTGAACTTGATCATACCAAGTGCCTTAGTTAGGATGTCTGCCTTTTGCTCACTCCCGGGAACATGTTCCACTTCAATTAGTTCTTTCTCAATGCATTCTCTTATAAAGTGGAACCTCGTATGTATGTGTTTGCTCCTTCCATGAAACACATGATTTTTAGTAAGAGCAATAGCAGACTTGTTATCAATCCTGATAACCACCTTCACACATGGCTCTCCTACGATTTCACCAAGCAAATCCTGCAGCCAAATCACCTGTCTCGCTGCTTCAGTACCTACCATAAACTCAGCCTCGGAAGAAGACAACGCTACAGTCTCTTGTTTTTGGGAACACCAAGTTATAGGACTTCCTCCGAAGAAGAAGATGTGTCCGGTTGTACTTCGACCATCATCTGGATCAACATTGTGACTACTGTCACTGTAACCAATCAACATTGATTTCTCTGCACCTACGTGCTTAAAGACCAGACCATAATGCGCCGTCCCCTTCAAGTACCGGAGGCATTGCTTCAGCGCTATCTCATGTGACTTTCATGGACTCTGCATGTACCGGCTTAGGACTCCCACACAAAATGACATGTCTGGTCTCGTATGAAGCAAATACTGCAAACACCCAATAGTCTTGCGGTAACCAGTTGCATCGATCTCAGCTTCATCTTCTGACTTCGAGAGCTTGAGACCCGGATCCATCGGTATTTGGACCGGATTACAACCATCCATCAATGCCTCTTCTAAAATTTTCACAGCATATCTACCTTGACTTAGATTATTCCTTCAGCATTCTATTCAACTTCCATTCCTAGGTAGTAAGTCAACTTTCCGAGATCACTCATTTCAAACTTTAAGGATAATTCTTTCTTAAAGTCATTAATGATGTCCAGACTCGTTCCTGTTACAAACAAGTCATCTACATAAACTGCAACTAACAGAACATTTTCTCCTACTAACCTACGAAACACTGAAGGTTCTTTAAGACACTTTCCGAACTTCAGCTCTCGAAGTATTTGATTCAGCTTATCATTCCAGGCTCTAGGAGCTTGTCTCAAACCATATAAAGCTTTCTTTAGCATATAGACTTTATTCTCACTTCCTTTAACAACGTAACCATCTGGTTGTGATACATAGACAGTTTCCTTTAATTCTCCATGAAGAAACGCGGTCTTTACATCCAGATGATGTATCTCCCAACCGTTTATGGCTGCAAAATTGATAAGCAATCGAATGGTCTCGATGCGAGCTACCGGAGCAAAAACCTCTTCAAAATCAACTCCATGCCTTTGTACATAACCTTTAGCAACTAGGCGAGCTTTGTATTTGTTAACGCTACCATCTGAGTTCTTCTTTACTTTAAAAACCCATTTCAAGCCTATTGGTTTTGCTCCACCAGGAAGATCCACAAGACTCCATGAATCCAGCTTAGTAATTAACTTTATTTCGTCATCACACGCCAAGGTCCACTCGCGGTTCTGCTTTTCTTCATCGTAACAGGTAGGTTCATCGTTAAGTCTCATGCGAAACAATTCTCCTTTATCTTCACCGATCAATACATAGTCATCCAGGTATTTTGGTTTTATACTTTGTCTGCTCGATCTTCTCACCGCATGTTCAGCATTGGATTGATCAAAGCTCGTTGCACTAGCTTGATTATAACTCCGTCTGAGCTGATCATGAACTTGTCCTGGACTATGTTCTGGTCTGTGACTTGGAGATCGACCAGCCAGATCACTATTGCTGCTCTCATATTCGCCTTCAGCTTCACTAATCTCATTACTGTTTTCTCTCCCGCCATTGAAGGTCTCAGAGGTTGCTTCACGCTCACGGCACTCTGTTTCTTCACGGGTGTGCTCTGTTCCCGTGTTCACCAGCTCAGTGTTATCGATACCATGATTGCCGAATATACCAAGTGTAATCCTCAGGTTTCCGACCCTTTCAAAGTCAGTGGATGTATTCGACCAGCTCCATGGTCTTGACTCATCGAACACGACATCCTGACTAACAACTATCTTCCTTGTTTGAGGATCAAGCATCCGATAAGCCTTGGATCCTGGTTCTGTTCCAAGGTGAATCAAGACTCTAGACCTATTATCGAGCTTTCTGAGATGCGCGGCTTCCACCTTTGTGTAGCCGAGGCAGCCGAAAATCCTAACATGTCCTATGTTAGGTTTCTTTCCTCGGAAAAGCTCATACGACGTCTTATTCTTCAATGCTCTCGTGGCTAGTCGATTAATCAAGTGAGTCGAATGCCTTACAGCCTCTCCCCATAACACATTCGGCACCATCATGTGCTTTAATATGCTTCTCGTCATTTCCATAAGTGTTCGATTACGCCTCTCCACAATACCGTTTTGTTGTGGAGTATAGGGAGCTGTTAAGTGACGCTTGATTCCTGCATTCTCGCAGAAGGAGTTAAAAACTTCTGAAGTAAACTCTCCTCCTCTATCTGTTCTGAAGGTTTGTATCTTCGTTCCAGACTCTTGTTCTATCACACTTTTGAATTTCTTAAATCTTTCAAAGACTTCACTTTTCTCCTTCAAGAGACTTGTCCACATGTATCTCGAATAATCGTCAATAATAACAAACACATATTTGTTTCCAGCTGCTGTACATGGTGATATAGGACCGCATAAATCACCATGAATGAGTTCAAGTACCTGTGAAGCTCGATAGTTTGTTGATTGAGGAAACGATAGTCTTGTTTGCTTCCCGAGGAGACATGATCCACAAATTTCCTTATCAACATGAAGTCGTGGTACGCCTATCACCAGATGGTTTTGAAGCATGTTTCTAAGCGCATCAAAGTTGACATGGCCCATTCGATAGTGCCAGAGCCTTGAGGAGTCTTCAGCTGCGGTGAATAGACATTTCTCTTTCTTAAGACTCATCCTTACCTTGTATAATCTATTTCTTGACCTTATTGCTCTGGCGATGAGCTTTCCTGCGCGATCACTCATAAGTAAATAGTCATCCTCCATTCTCACTTCGCAACCAGCCTCTGTGGCTTGACCAAGACTAATAATATTACTCTTTAAATCCGGGATATAGTATATGTCACCCATTTTTCGTTGTTCACCGTTTCTATCCATGAACTCGATCATTCCTTTTCCTTTGATATCAATGCGTGAATCATCTTCAAAACGTACTTTTCCGGTGACAGAGTAATCAACTTTTGTAAAATACCGAAGATCTCCACTCATATGGTTACTGGCCCCATTGTCTAGGTACCAAAAATCCTCACCATTAGCGATTTCATACTTCTCCGGTATTACTTTCTCTTCGTTCAAATAGACTTCCTCATGCATCATGAGTTCATCCGCATCTTGCGTTTCATCATTCTTAGCTTCCTCAGCCTCTTGTAACTTCAATAACCTGTCCGGGCACATGGAGGCGTAATGTCCGAGCTTGTCACAACGATAACATGTTATGTTTATGGTGTCTCTTTGCCAGGTCGCGCGTCCTCCTCGACCTCTACCCCGGCTGTTGTAACGTCCTCCACGACCTCTCGGTTTGAAGCCTTGATAGGTATTATGATCCGCGAGCTGTCCATCAGAGTTTGTCAACATTAGCTTGCGATGATCATCGTGAGAATCATCATCATCGGCAATTCGTTCTTCGTATGCTTTCATTCGTCCTACGATATCTTCAAAGCTAGTGGTCTTTAGATCCAATACTTGCTCAAGCGAAGCCACTATATGAATGTACTTTTTTCGGGGAAGGGTCTTTAGAAACTTCTTTACTAATTTAGACTCCTCAATCTCCTCACCTAATGCCGCAGACTTTGAAGAGATTTAAGAAATCTTATTAGCACAATCATCGATAGACTCATCATCTTTCACCTTAAGTCTATCGAATTCAGACATTAAGGTTTGTAGACGTGCTTCTTTGACCCTTTTTGCGCCCATATGACGTGCTTTGATAGCCTTCCATACCTTATTTGTCGTGTCTAGTTCTCCTACTTGTAAGACTAACGACTCGGGTATGGATTCGAAAATAAGAGCAATAGCCAAGTCATTCTTATCAGCATCTGTCGAAGGGGTTTCTACCGTATTCCAGACTTTGTAAACTTTTAGAACTGCTCTCATACGAATTGCCCATACCGTATAATTTGATGTGTTTAGCATTGGGCATTTAACTTGAGAAGGAGATGCTCCTCTTTCTCTTGGTATCGTCGCAGGTACCACAGGAAGCTCGCTCATGGCTCTGTTCGTGAGCTCGTGTTGTTTAGATGCAGCGAATCTACACTAGATTATTCTAATGATCTCACGTGGCTTGCAATATCAAAAGAAACTTGAAGCGATTTTTGTCTCTGACTGATCAATTGAGTCACGTTTTGTTTCTTCTTCTAATATCAGACAAAAGAATTCAACTTATGAGAACAGGGCAGGATTGAATCTCTTCTTCTTATTGTCCTCTCGACAATATAGATTCAACTTACCGCTCTGATACCAATTATTGAATTGAAGGATTGAATGAAAACGTATAAACTCAAACACAAACTCTTTATTAATCTTTAGGAAACTTACTCAAAACCTAAAGCTCTCAACAATCTCTCTCAAAACCTTAAGCAACAAAAATCAAACCTATAAATACTAAAACACTTTTCCTAACTCAACTAGGAAATAGATTAAAGAATAGATAACTCCTGAACTTTAATAATTATCCTTACAGCTAAACCATAACTCGGTTTAGTGTCTCCCGAATAGCTAAATCATAACTCGGTTTAGTCTTGCTTGTTGCTTAGGTACTTCAAGCTTAACTCAACACTTACACATGCTATATCAATAGAAATGTCAGGTTATGTCGCGCGAGAAAAGTAATTCAAATAGTGTAGCATCCAATGTGGAAACAAATTTCAAAGTCAAGTTATGAACTTTGAATAGAGTCTCATAACGTTTCTTATATTTTTCATGCACACAGTGACAAGAGAGAGTGGAGAAATGGGTGATTGGAAACACTGTCATTCACTCTTTCCTAAAGTAAAATAATGCATCATCTTCTCTTAGTTCTGAGTTCAAATGAAGAATTGCACTTTACAAAGTCTGTCAGGCTTCAGAGCTTAACATAGACAAATTTTACGGTAAGCATTAGGTGTAAGAAGCTCAATGCTTTAAGTAACAATTTTTATCCAAGGAGTTCTCCTGAGAGTGAGATGTGTTTTCGATTAATTAGCCAAAAATACGAGATAATAAATTTGAACGAAAATATGGAGTTGATTATGGGAAGATATTGGTGATGAGGAAAAGCAGCATTGAGAATTGGTTTCTGTTGTGTGTATTTATTCATCAAGTACTAGAGAATGTAGTAATGTTTTTATATGAATGAACAGAGATCGAGATCTGATACTATGTAATTTAGATATCTGAGACTAATTTATATATCTTAGACTATATAGTTGATAATCAATTAGGATATATTTTGATTATTTTAAATTTTTTTTCCTTTTTTTATTTGGGTTGAAAGTCCTTAGTTAAGAGAAAATGAAAATGTATGACTAAAATTGCATCTTCTGTTCATGTATAGAAATAGAGGATGTACATAAAATATTGCATCTACGACTGTATATTTTATTGAGATCTCTTTTGACCATAACAAATAAACAAAGTGGAGTTCGACTAACCAATAACATATTGTAACATATAAATATAGAGTTTAATGGGTCCAGAGAAATATGCCAGAAGGAGAACAAAGAGATGGATCATGTTTCTAAGTTATTTACCAAATTTTATGACCTTTATAACAACAACTGGTGCTATTGGTTTTCGGTTCCTCATCAAACTATGGTAGTGATTTGGTTTCTATTTTCTAGCAAATCATTTGCACATTTTTACAATTAAATTTACCTAAATGTAGCTTACAAAAAAAAAATCTATCTTATTAAAAAGGAAGACATAGACCTTTTCATGTGTGATTTTTTAAAATGAACATATTTTAGAAATTTTATTAAATGTATCTAATAAATTAAAATAACTCTAATTACTTATTTACATATTCCAACAAACTATTTAGAATATTCTAATTTTTTTTCACTTAATCACAATCAAAATTGTAAACCAATACAATTTAAAATCATCAATCTTTAGCAAATTTGAAGATAGTTTGTTTTCAAATTTAAAATAAATCCATAACTTTTAAAATAATTATATTACAATATTATTATTTTCTAAATAAAATTTGTTACAAAAGTTCAAAAAAATGATAAAGTGATAAAATTTAGAAAGATCAAAAAAAATTTATAAATAATTTATATAAATTATAATAATTTAAATTTAGTCATCTCATGTTTTTTAAATACTCTAACGGGTTTTGTTTTACGGTATTTCAGGAATTGAATATTATCTGAACTGAACCCATACAAGTATCTGAGAAAATCTAAAAGTTCGAAAATCTCAAATCTAAACTGAATCCAAAATTCGATATAACTGAAAATTCTAAAATTTTTGAACATGAAACCCGAATCTAAAATTCGAAATAACCGAGAATTTTTAATTTAATACTTGAAAAAAACTAAACATAATTAATAATATAGAAAACTATTTAAAAAAACCTACGCGGTTGTACGGGTTAAAACTCTAATCTAATTTTAAAGTTATAACTAATAACATAGGATCCAAATCTATTATATAAGACGTAAAATCTTATTAATACCCATTTACAGTCCGTAATGCGAGGTTCAATCCTAGTAGACATTGAAAAACGACCTTGTTGAATATTCTTAGCATATGTGGTGCTATCTTTTTGTCTCGAACTAGAGTTGAACCCGTACAATGTGCGGGTATATTTTTTTTTATCATACACATCTGAATTGAACCGAAATGAATCCAAGACAGATACCCGAATAAATTTTGTTTCAAGGTATTTTAGATATCAAATATTACTCCGACCAAATTTAAACCCGAACAGGTACCCGATAACTTCGAAAATATCAAAAAAATTTCGAAAATTCAAAATCTAAATCTAAATCCAAAACCCGAAATAACCAAAAAATAATTAAACTTCAAATCTAAACCCATATTCGAAACTAAAAATAACCTAAAGATACAAATATCTTGAACCCGAACTCGAAACCAAAACCTGAAATCCCGAAAAAGTCCAAAAATCCTGAAAAAATCGGAAAAATCCAGAAAAAATCTAGAAATAACGAACCCAAACTCGAAAACCCCAAAGATACCCGAACACGAACTCGAAATATTTCCAGTATATAAAGATTTTCCTTAAGTTACTAAACCCGATCAGAGTCCGAATGTATCCGACCGGAGCCCGTCCCGAAAAGTACCCGTACAAGGCTAAACTTTAGGTATTTAAAAATCCAAACAGGAATGGATCCGACCCGAATGCTCACCCCTACATATAAAATATATACATACATATATTTAAGACAAAGTTGTTTTATCTATTATTATTTATAGAATTATATTGTTTTTTGTTGTTGTTCAGAAAATTATATTTTCTTAGATATTTGAGTTTTATGTTTTTTATTTTTTTAAAAATTGATATTTTTTATTGTACAACTGATTAATTATGTATTAATATTATATAATTAAAAATATTTTAATTTCGAAATATTTCTTTTAGGTATTTTTAAAATAATAATTGCAAGATATTAATCACCAATTAAGATTTGTTTTTTATTTATTTTTTCTCCGAGAAATATTAAGAGAATGTAGGATGAGATTTAGGAAGTTATATTGTATTTTTAATCAAATAATAAAGAATGTTATGATTATTTATAATGAATTATGAATATGTCCAAATTTTAATGACAACTTTTTAAGTAGATAAAAAAGATGACACTGTTTTAATATAATAGATGTAAACATTATCATCTAACTAATTACTAAAAAACCGAAAATTGCATGAATCAAAATTTATAATGTCGTTGAACTAAATTTTAAGCATTTTCAAATATACATTTTTGGAATGTAATATTTTATTCTAACTAATTACTAAAGATACGATTTTCGCTTTCTTCCATGCTAAATATTATATTTCTGCATTTTCAAAATTTCTCTATACTCTAGTTGTACCCCTTAAAAAACCTTTTGATTCCTTGATTTCCATATGAGCTATAACATCTATGGAAAAATGTTATGTTGGTCTCTATCTTGATTCTTTAGAGAGTTCTTCTAAAATAGATAATCTATATTAGTATAGAGTGATTTCTTTGGGAACATCTCCAAATGAGATTCGTAATTCAGTTACATAGTTTTCAGTTATTTTATTAACAATAAAATTTTTAACCCATATAATTATAACTATGCTTAGATTATATACATATTTACATTTTGTATTGATTGTAGAATAAGAAATATATTTTTGTCTAAACAGTACGCACATGGAACATTATATCATCAAACATATAGTGTTTTCTCATTAGTAACCAAAATTTAATGTTTTATTAAACTAAAAAGTAGAATTTGTATATATTATATATTTGTAGCTTCCTCCTATATATTAGAAGAGAAGAGATTTCAATTTTTTTTCCATATGTCACTGGTATGTTAGTTTTAGAATTAATCATTATAATTTGATTGGTTGATGGATTTCTAATATTAGTTTATCAATGATTTATTTGATTCGATTCTAAAAAAGAATAAACCATGACAAAATTTACATCAGTTGCCAAACAATCAAAATAATATTGGTATAAAACTAACATCATGTAATTATGAAAAATTTATTGTCAAACACACCCAATATTAAAAATAAAATTTTCGTAATAAAAAATTAAATGTGAAAAGTTCGGCTAAAAAATTCGAATAAAAAGCAAAAGATCTCATTCGAAAATTTTATGTATAATTTGTAGTAATATTTTAATTTAAAATTATGTTACTTTAGATTAACAAATACATTATGTTTGTGTCACTAAAATATTTTGAACATTTAAATTTAATAATCATCTTATACCATTTTAAATGCAAAATAAAAATTGATAAAAATATGTATTTTAGATTATTAAATATTTTTGTCAAAAAAGATTATTAAATATTTAAATACAAAATGATCTTATTTCTTTTTTAAATTTTATATCATATAAAATTAAATATTTAATGTTACAAAATAAATAAGAATCTCGAGATTTAAAGTTCAAAAATATCTCAATATAAAAAACTTTAATTATATAAATTTTATTAATATGATTGTGTTAATTAAGTATACATTAAATGAACATAGAATATGCATTAAATATGTAACTTTCATACTACAAAATATTAATGTATAAATTTAATGGGGAAATTTTTTTCATTGCTTAAAATTCATTAAAAATTCATGTAAAAATTTAATATGTAGTTTTATTTCTAGGATCTTGAATAAAGGTATGCATTAATTTAAACTGAATCTTGCAATGAAAGTGAAATATGGAGAAACAGAATTTAAAAATTATAAGTACACAATAAAAATATCTTTCTAAAAAATCTACAAATATACAACAAAGATTTTAAACAAAAGTTTGATATGGAAGCGAAGAAAAATGTATTCTAAAATCAAATCTAAAAAAATAAAATTTACTATACGAAATTGTTCTTAGATCTTCTCGAGTTTTGAATGTTGTAATATTCAATTAACACATTTAAATTATTTTTATATACCACAAGAGGTTTGTATTGAGTACAAAAATTTTAGTTGGTGATCTTTATATGTATGAACAAATGCAATATACATAGTTTAGTATATATGCACTGTTAAATATATTATGCCACAAAAATGTCAAATCTTATAGCACTATTAGCTTCAACAGTTCAATATATAACGACAGTTAAATCAAATAAATAGTGAATTTTGAAAGTTTCCTTATCAAATATATTTCTCTTCCCAAAAATAATCCAAAAAAATCCAACCTATACTTTAATGCAATTTTGATATGTTCATTACTCATAAATGATTCAAAAAAAAAAAATCTTGTAATACAAATTGGAATTATTACATATGGAATGGTAAGAAAATCTTTTCTACTTTTGATTCTACTTGTTAATTCGTATGTGTGAATTTTTTTATCATACAATAATTAATGACCGTATTAACTATATCTTTCAAAATAAAAAAAAATCAATATTCTTGTTATGAATAGAGAGAAGAAGAAAAAAATTAAAGATTAGAACAATTTTTTTTTAAAAAAATGGCGACGGCGATTTCGACTAGGTTTTAGCTAGAGTTCTCGCGGCGGTGGTGGTGTATGTGGACTGTCCTTGAGCGGCGGTGGTTTATTGGTGAGGGTGGACAATCTACAGCGGATCAAGGCATAGTTGGGGATATAATGGATCTAATCGACCATGGAACCTCTAGGAGAGGTACAAAAGGAAGGAGGAGCAGAGCTCTACTCCTGTTCCATGAATGTGATGGTGATCTACGGGCTCTTAGGATGTTATTGGTGGTAGCTCGATCTTGGATCAATGAGAATTCAGTTATGAAATCCTTTAGATTGGAAGATCGAGAACATGTTCTTCTCTTGGCTCAATCTCAAAGGTCGTGGGTGACTAGTAAAGAAAGAAGAAGCTTCGTCTTTGGTTATTGGATTAAATGGGATTCGATTTGTGATTCACAAATATGTGGAATAAGGTTTTCGTTGAAAGGTGATTTCGTAAGCGATGGGTTGAGGTTTCCATTTAGGTCCTCACGGCGGTCCTCACGGCGGTGCTCACGGCGGCTGCGTCTATGGGATGCTGGGCGCTGGTGGCTGGGAGGTTACGCCGTATCCTCCTCTGAATCTCGAGGCAACGATGGAGAGGGGTGGACGATTGGGATCAGATCTGGATGGAGAATCGTTCGAAGGTTCGGGCAACGAAGAACTAGTTTGAAACGAAAGGTTTTTGCTGGTCCAAAATTTTCAATGGCGTTACGAGCACAAATTCTCCTAGGAGTATCTCGGGTTTTCACTAGAGGACAGAATCTTGGGAGGTTGTGGGAAGGCAATATCGATCAGTTCTAGGTTGAGATTGATGTTGCAAGGCGGCTAAGGGAGTTTGGGGAAGAGATCTCTCTACGGTTCTTAATGGGTTTCATTTGGAGAAAGCAATTGGTTCTAGGAGCTTGTTTAGCAAGTTCCAAGGAATGGTTCTTCATAGGATTTCTCATGGATAAGGAAAATGACTTGGAGAGCTTCGGTGATGAGATTGAGTCAAGTCTGGAAGCTTTTGCTTTGGATAATATGTAAGGTGGTTTTTATAGGAATTGTAATAGTCCGAGTAATTTTAAAGGAATGCATTTACGAAAGATAAAGATGTTTTTAATGGCTTCGCCAAGAAAGCGATTGGATGCTAATGGTAAATTAATGAAGGCTTCACAGGTTTCTAAGACGTCGTACTCACGCGTTGTAGGAACAAAGAAAGGGGATGGTGAGGCTAAACGAGGCACGAGGGGTATGTTGCTTCCTAACACAACTAAAAAAGGAATGGTGGCTCCTCTGAATCCACCGACCCGTCCGTGAAAATTATGAGCTGGAACTGTCAAGGGCTAGGTGGAGACTTGACAGCAGACACCTTGGGTGACCTTTGGAATAAGTTTAGGCCTGATATTGTATTTTTATCAGAAACTAAACGGTTTAAGTGGTGGTCTTGCTATTTTTTACAATAATGAATTACAACTCGATGTTTTGTTTTCTAGCAATCGTTTATTGATGTTAATGCCTTTTTTATGGGTTTCGAGTTTCGATTTCGTTTGTCTATGGAGATCCTATGGCTGCAAACCAGCAATTTGTTTGGGACAAATTAATGGAGTTCAGAACAAATAGGTCAAATGTGTGGTTGATAATTGGTGATCTAAATGAACTAACAGGAAACCATGAGAAAAAAGAGGGTAGGATGAGATCCGCGGCATTGTTTGTTCCCTTTAATTAGATGTTGAGTCATCGCGGAATGACAGAATTTCCGTGCGCTGGAGACCAATTATCGTGGAAAGGAACGCGGAATAAACAAAAATTCCGGTGCAAATTGGACAGAGCGGTTGGAAACGAGGATTGACATAATGTTTTTGGCCATTCAAAGGTGGAATATTTAGCCAGGATCGGCTCATATCATCGGCCAATATTATTAAAATCCAAATATAAGGCTGAAACATACAATAAAAATTTCCGATTGGATAAGAGATGGATAGGAAAACAGGGTTTTGCAGAGGCTATTGAGTGTGGTTGGCAACGTACCAGGAATTTCAGGGTCCCGACCTTTATGGATAAAATCCATAACTACAAGAATTCAATCTCTTGGTGGAGAAAAAACAATATGCCACCAAGGAAGGAGAAAATTGAGTCGCTGAAGGAAAAATTGGAAGAAGCGCAAAATGATGATTCAGTTTCTCAGGAGGAAATTGTGGTTATTAAAAGGAAGTTGCATGAAGCCTACAAGGAGGAGGAGGTTTTCTGGAAACAAAAAAGTAGAAATATATGGTTAAAGGAGGGCGATAGGAATACAAAATTTTTCCATGCAACGACCAAACAGAGGCAAGCGAGTAACCAGATTACTGGGTTATTTAACCCACAAGGAATATGGGAAGAATCACCAGAAGGAATGGAGGCCATAGCAGTTGACTATTTTAATGAGTTTTTTCTACCAACAACGACAGGAAATTTCACGCAGGTTCTTGAAAATGTGGATTCAGTTATTACAGATTCTATGAATCAAGCTTTAACTAGAGAAGTTACGGAAAATGAAGTAAGGATAGCGCTTTTTGCAATGCATCCTGAAAAAACCCCCGAACAAGATGGGATGACAGCTTTGTTTTTTCAACGATGTTGGGGGATTTTGAAAGAGGATTTGGTTAGTTTGGTAAGGAATTTTTTTAGATCTGGGAAGTTTGATGCTCGGTTGAATGTGACTAACATTTGTCTTATACCAAAGACGGGCCAACCTAAGCGAATGACGGAATTTAGGCCAATTAGTTTATGCAATGTGGCATACAAAAATATTTCTAAAATTTTGTGCCTGAGGCTAAAGAAGATTCTACCGCGTATCATATCGGAAACACAGTCGGCTTTTGTTTCAGGGAGGTTGATTACGGATAATATTTTAATTGCTTAGGAAATGTTTCATGGTTTGCGTACTAATCAGAAGTGTCGTCATGATTTTATGGCTATTAAGACAGACATGAGCAAAGCCTTTGATCGGATATAATGGTCTTTCTTGGAGGCTATCCTACAAAAGTTAGAGTTTGTGCAAGTATGGATTTCTTGGCTAATGTGGTGTGTCAGGGCGGTTTCATATAAGATCCTTTTTAATGGTCATCCTACGGGGAATATTGTCCCCCAGAGAGGACTGCGGCAAGGTGATCCTTTATCACCGTATCTATTTATTATATGTACGGAAGTCCTGATTGCAAACATAAAACGGAAAAAACGAGATAGTACTATAACGAGTATCAAGATAGCCCGACATAGCCCGACAATATCACATCTCCTTTTTTGCAGATGACAGTTTGTTATTCTGTAAGGCAGATGATTCACAATGTCAAGCAATCCTGGATATCCTGCGGGAATATGGACATGCATCTGGGCAAGAAATAAACTTTGATAAATCCTCTGTAATGTTTGGGAAGAATGTTCCATACCAGACAAAGGTGTCGATGAAAAGGGTGTTAGGTATCTCAAAAGAGGTGGTATGGATACATATCTTGGAATTCCGGAGAGTTTGGGAGGCTTTAAGAGCCAAATTTTTAATTTTTTCAGAGAACGGCTAGGAGATCGGGTAAATGGATGGTCTTTCAAGTTCTTATCTAAAGGGGGCAAAGAGATTCTGATCAAATCAGTTGCTTTGGCGCTACCCAATTATGTCATGTCATGTTTTAAACTCCCCCAAGTGTTAACGAGTAAGTTAACTAGTGCGATTTCTAAATTTTGGTGGAGTTCGAATGGATGTAACCGCGGTCTCCATTGGGTTGCATGGGACAAATTATGCATACCAAAAGAGAATGGAGGCTTAGGCTTTAAATCTCTGGAGGCTTTTAATACCGTCTTATTGGCTAAACAGTTATTGAGGCTTATTCAGTTCCCCGTTTCTTTGGTTGCTCGGGTTTTGCGAGGCCGGTATTTCAGGAAGGTTCACCCTTTAGACGCAAGAAAGCCTTATTCACCCTCTTTCGGTTGGAGGAGTATGTTCTCAACTCAGGATCTGCTTAAGCAAGGGGTTCGGATAAGGATATGCTCTGGAATAAACACATCAGTCAGGCATGATCCATTGATTCCGGACGCCTACCCACGGCCAGCCATAGGCCAGGGAATTTATTGGTATCCTGGGTTACAGGTTTATCAACTGATAGACCCAACAACGAGGGACTGACATTTGCCATTACTTCAGGAACTTTTTAATCCCGAGGATATAACATTAATTTGGGGTATCCATCCAAGTCGCATCATCACATATGATGATGTGGTCTGGCACTATACTAAATCGGGACATTATACGGTTAAGTCGGGGTACAAACTCCTTAACTCTTCGGAGAAAAATTAGATCAATAATAATGGTTGGGGTCCAGGGCTGGAGGATTTGCAAGCATTCCCATGGACTTAAAATGTCCAACGAAGATACAACATCTTCTTTGGCAAATAATAACAGGAAGTTTGGCGGTTACTACAGAAATCGTTCATAGGGGAGTTCGCTGTGACACAATTTGCAAAAGGTGTGGTTTTGCGGATGAGAAAGTTAACCATGTTTTTTTTTAGTGTCCATTGACCACGCATATTTGGAATCTCTATATGAATCTAACAAAGATGAGGGCATTCCCATCCGACTCAATTTATTCTAATATGGATTTTTTGTTTTGGCGGAACCCATTGAGGATTCGGGATAGCGATCGTTATGATCTATTCCCATGGATACTATGGTTCATTTGGAAAGCGAGAAATCAACTGGTTTTCCAAGGTGTCCATTTGGATGTGGATGAGATATTTCGGTCTGCAGAGACAGACTCTATAGTTTGGAAGGAAGCGCAAGTCATTTTCTCATCGGAGGAGGAAAGGTTTTCTGTGGAACCTACCATTCCGGATGGTTTAATCTGTCGGATAGATGGATTTTGGAAGCAAACAGATCCCACCTCCGGTCTAGGATGGATCTGCACAGGTAAAGATAATAAGGTAATCTTGATGGGGGCAAGATGTCAGCGCCGAAGTCTCTCACCACTCCATACAGAGTTCGAAGCTTTGCTATGGGCAATGTCAGAACTTCATAACTGCAACATTGACTGTCAGGTCTTCCAGACAGACTGCATAGAGCATACCAGTATTCTTCGCCAACCGGAGGATTGGCCAGCCCTTCATACGCAAATTCAGGATTACCAATTTCTTTGTGCTTTCTTCACAGGTTTCTCTTTGATGCATATCCCGCGTACGGCGAACACGCAAGCATACAACTTAGCACGAGGAATGCGTATTTTGTTTCATGATTATAATTTTGTAGACTCTGTTCCTCCGAATTGGCTACCCAATTTGGAAGTGAACTCTTAATTAATGTGCGGTTGACAAAAAAAATAGAGAGAAGATAAGAGGAATTGGTGATATATTATTCTATGGGTAATGAACCCTTTATATATTAGTACAATATGGGGTTAGCTTTAACTTGAAGTTAAAGCTAATAAGAGAAAAGGAAAATTAACAAATACTTAAACTTGGTATTCAAATAATTCTAGAACCTTCTTTAGTGTGGGCTTTATAATGAGAATCCACAGAATATTTATAACACTCCCCCTTGGATGTCCATTATAATGAAATGGCTCATAATGCGTTTAAGTTGTTGCCTCATTAAAAACCTTACCAGGAAAACCCAATGAAAAAAACCATGGTTAAGGGAAAAAAAAGTGCAACACGCATTACTCCCCCTCTTGAATAAATCACTTGAGATCTTTGTGGTGCCGCATTCCAATATAATGAGTTAACTTCTTGAAAGAAGTGGTTGGAAGCGCCTTTGTGAATAAGTCCGCCAAATTTTCACTCGAACGAATTTGTAGAACACGAACATCGCCATTCCTCTGCAATTCATGGGGGAAGAAGAACTTTGGTAGAACATGCTTTGTTCTATACCCTTCGATATATCCATCTTTGAGTTGTGTGATGCATGCAACATTGTCTTCATACATAACTGTTGGAGCTTCTTTCCCCTTAGATATGCAACAATCTTTTCGTATATGTTGAATGACAGATCTTAACCAAACACACTCATGACTAGCTTCGTGGATAGCCAAAATCTCTACATGACTAGAAAAGTTGTTGCAATGGTTTGCTTCATGGAACGCAAAGAAATAGCAGTACCACCACATGTGAACACATATCCAGTTCGAGATCGAGCATTGTAAGGATTAGATAAATATCCTGCATCTGCAAAACCAATTAAATCTTTCGTGAATAGGTTAGAAAAGAATAAACCCATGTCTTTTGTTCCTTGAAGGTAACGAAGTATATGTTTAATTCCATTCTAGTGCCTACGAGTTGGACATGAGCTAAACCTTGCCAACAAATTCACCGCAAATGATATTTCAGGTTTTGTAAGACTAGCAAGGTACATCAGTGCTCCTATTGCATTTAAGTATGGTACTTCAGGACCAAGAATTTCCTCATCGTTTTCTCGAAGACGGAAGGGATCTTTATCCACATCAAGTGTTCTTACAATCATTGGACTACTTAAAGGATGTGCTTGATCCGTAAAAAACCTTTTAAGGATCTTTTTTGTAGATGTCATTTGATGCACCAGGATACCATTACTGAGATGCTCAATTTGTAATCCCAAACAAAGCTTTGTCTTTCCAATATCTTTCATCTCGAACTCTTTCTTTAAATATTTCATTGTATGTAAAATTTCTTCTAGAGTTCCAATGATATTTAAGTCATCAACATACACTACAATAATAACGAATCCTTGTCCAAATTTCTTTATAAATATGCATGGATTGATAAGATCGTTTTTGTAGCCTTCTTTTGCCAAGTATTCACTAAGGCGATTATACCACATACGTCATGATTGTTTCAATCCATAAAGAGATCGATTTAACTTTATGCAGTAATGTTCTCGAGAACTAGAGTTAGCTGCTTCTGGTAGCTTAAATCTTTCAGGAACTTTCATATAGATAGGTAGGCTGTGACTGCATCCATTAGTCATAAATCAAGTCCTTCTTTTAATGTCTCTTCATAATCAATTCCAGGTCTTTGTGAAAATCCTTGTGCAACTAAACGTGCTTTGTATCTAACGACTTCACTATTTTCATTCTTCTTTCTCACCAAAACCCATTTATGTCCAACTGGTTTTACACCTTTAGGTGTATGGACTACTGGTCCGAAAAATTTTCTCTTTGAAAGAGATTTCAATTGTGCATCTATTGTTTCATTCTATTTTGGCGAATCATTTTGTTGTGTACACTTTGCAATAGATTTTGTTCTTGATCCTCATCCATAAAATCAATTGCTACATTGCATGCAAAAATATCATCGACGTCGATTTGCTTTCGGTTCCATTTTATTCCAGACATGACATAGCTAATTAAGATCTCTTCATTATTAGGTACCTGAGTTTCGTCTTTTGTCAAGTCTAAGATCTCTTCTTGAGATCCTTCGTTCGTAATCGTTTCCTCGGTTTCACCATCGCCAATTTCTGATCCATTTCTTTTCTGACGATTTTTATCTTTGGAACCGATAGGTCTACCATGCTTCATGTGTAGCTTAGAATCAATAGCAATCTGATTTTGTCCTTCTGAGACATTAATTCTAATTGGAGCATTCACAGCTCGTATATGTGATTTGGTCACTCTTTTTGGGTCAGTAACTGCATTTGGCAATTGATTTGCTAAGCTCTGTAAATGAGTTATCTTTTGGACTTCTAATTCACACTCTTTATTCTGAGGATCAAGATAAGACAGAGATAGCTCATTCCAATCAATTTCTTTTCACAGCTGTTTATTTTCTCCCTCTAATGTTGGAAAAACAGACTCGTTAAAATGACAGTCTGAAATGAGCCTAGAATATATCCTCTGTGAATGGCTCTAAATAATTAATAATTCATGGGGAATCATATCCAACATATATGCCTAGCCTCCTTTGAGGTCCCATCTTAGATCGTTCTGGTGGAGCAATTGGAACATATACCGCACATCCAAATATTTTGAGATGGAAAATATTTGGTTCATGACCCATGATCAATTGTGATGGAGAGAACTAATGGTTACTCATTAGCCTGATGCGAATTAATGTCGCTGCGTGTAATATAGCATGTCCCCAAGCAGATATTGGGAGTTTTGATTTCATAAGTAATGGTATAGCGATCAACTGGAGACGCTTGATCAATGATTCGGGTAAACTATTTTGTGTGTGAACATGTGCAACGGGATGCTCAACACTTATCCCAATGGACATGCAATAATCATCAAAAGCTTGAGACATGAACTCACCAACATTATCAAGACGAATTGACTTTAGAGGAAAATCTGCAAAATGTGCTCGTAATCTGATCAATTGAGCAAGTAGCCTCGTAAATGCTAGGTTGTGGGTCGATAACAAAGATACATGTGACCATCTAGTAGATGCGTCAATTAGAACCATAAAATATCTAAATATTCTACACGATGGGTGAATTGGCCAACAAATATCTCCTTGTATTCGTTCCAGAAAATTGATTGATTCATGATTTATCTTAACTGGTGAAGGCCTTATGATCAATTTGCATTGTGAACAAGCATCACATGAGAAATCATTCGGAATAATCTTTTGGTTATTAAATGAATGTCCACATGAATTACTTATTTTTTTCGCATCATTATTGAACCGGGGTGGCCTAATCGGTTATTCCAAACATCTATATTTTCAGTAACCTTCTGGTTTACTGTGGCATTTGCCTCAATTGTACTAAACTTAGTGTAGTAGTCTTTCCATAATATTTTTAGACCCTTGGGTAATACTCATGGTATGAAGGTATTCAACACTTCCTTCACTGATAGTCTCAATATGATATCCATTTCTACGAATATCCTTAAAGCTCAGTAAGTTTCTTTGAGACTTGAGAGAGTATAATGCATCAGCAATTTCGTATTGTGTACCCATAGGTAATAATATATTTGCTCTTCAAAAGCCTTCAATTATCTTTGAACTACCCGTTACGGTACTCACACTAGCCTCTTTTATTGTCAGTTGAGAGAAATATCTCTCACTTTTTAGAATAGTATGGCTAGTTGCACTGTCTGCCAAGCATAAGTCTCCATCATTCATTTTCTTCAAATAAATATGTGAAAAGTGACTTGAAGGGTGATCGATTGATCCGCATGTCATGATCGATCGATCACCACCGGTTTCATAATGTGATCGATTGATCAGTTAGGGTGATCGATCGATCACTCCGTATTCCGAAAAATATTTGGAAATTTCCTGTTTTCCATATAAATGTATGTGGGTGAAAACCCTAATCCCCTAGCACGAAAATTGTACTCTGTATCTGCTTCCATCAATAAAAGTACTCTCTTTGCCCGTGGACGTAGCCCTAGTGGTGAACCACGTAAAAATCTGTGTCTTATCTATCGCGTTTATCGAATCTGTAAATATGTTTCTTTGTCCCTTCTCACATCCGTAATAACAAAATAGATAAAACGAATTACGAACATATATAAAAATAACTGAATAAAATAAATAAAACTTAATCAAGACTAAAACGTATTAGTTCATAAAATAAAATGCAAAAACCAAAAACCATAAATCAAAAACCAAACACCAATAAAATAAAGACACAAAGTTCATTAAATAATTATAGTTCAAATCACTTTTTCTCTTCAGAAGTGAACATATCAGAAAGTTTTAGATGAGTGGTATCACCATGATCAAAATCATCTTCTTCATCTTCGTACACCAAGTTTGTTTCCACTTTCTTTCCCTTTTGCTTTAATGATTGTTGATATAGATCAACAAGATGCTTTGGTGTACGACATGTATGAGACCAATGGTCTTTTCCTCCACAACGGTAACATATATTCTCATGTATTACTTTCTCTTGATTGTTACTGACTTTGTTTTCCCAGTTCTAGTGAGAGTACAAGTTCTTAAAAGAAACTCCTCGGCCTCGATCTCGACCTTGACCATATATGTATCCACGTCCACGATTATATCCACGACTACGTCCACGTCCCCACATGTAACGACTTCCTCGTCCATTGTTGTTAGCATGGTTCAGTTCTTTCCTATCATAGGATATCACATTCGTTTCAGGGAATGGAGCAGAACAAGTTGGGCGTAGTCCATGGTTTTTCATCAATAGCTCGTTATTTTGCTCAGCCACAAGGAGACAAGATATAAGTTGAGAATACTTCTGGAATCTATTTTCACGGTATTGTGTCTGTAAGACAACATTATTTGCATGAAAAGTAGAAAATTTTTTTTTCTAACTTATCTGTTTTCGTGATTTTCTCTCCACACAAATATAGTTTAGAAATAATTCTAAACAAGGTTGAGTTATACTCACTTACAGACTTAAAGTCTTGTAGCCTTAGATATGTCCAATCATAATGAGCTTTAGATAAGATTACTGTTTCTAATGATCATACCTTTCCTTTAGATTGTTTCAAAGGATTAGTGGATCTTTGACGGTCAAATACTCATTTTTGAGACCCACGTGGAGGTGATGACGAAGAAATATCATAGCTTTTTCTTTGTCTTGATTTTGAGCTTGATTTCCTTCTTTGATTGTATGCTCAAGTCCCTTTACACTAAGGGAAAATTCAGCATCTAATGTCCATGTCAAATAGTTGTCTCTATTGATGTCAAGAACTTCAAATTCAGTACTAGTGAAATTCGACTTGGTCCTACTAAAATGACAAAATAATGATTAAAATAAAAATCATTTTTTATTTCTTTCTATCAGGCCATGTTACGCAAGTGTCCAACCAATTAACAAATTTATTTTATTAAACCATTAAAACATAGAATATTTAACAAACGAATTAACATACGAGGCATTAAAATATTGGATCAAACAACAAAACATTAAGAACGAGGCAAGTAGCATTGGCGATTTAATAGTTTCTATTAACTATATATATTTTTTCATTTAGAATTCTAGAAAGCTAGGTTTAACATGCACTAATTCATGGAATAATTATTATTAACAAAATAAATCAAACATGTACTAACAAACAGAACATTATTAATGATTTCATTTGTCTAGATATTAAAGCAAAAATCAACCGATTAATACTTATTCATATTAATTTAAATAATCATACACAAATTAAATAATTAATACAACATAAGATGTGACATGGTGAACATCAAATCGTATTAACCAATATTATTAACATTAATCCGTATTAAAAGGCAAAAGCCAATAATTATCGAGAATTATATTAAGCAATAACTCCATAAAGTATCAAATCAAGGCATGGATTAATGAATGCACTACAATAATCGATAATAATATACACTACAATAGAAATCAAAAAGCAATTCTAAACAGCATACGTGTGCTTCAATAAATTAATAACTCTGTAGAATTATATTAAATAACTCGATTGGAACGAAGCAAGTTCGTTTTAGAACAAAGATTAGGACGGATGTCAACTGAGGATTTTTTTTATAAATAAACTCGAGTGGTTAAAGAATCGTGCTAATAACGTGTTATGAATAGAGAGAAGATAAGAGGAATATATTATTATATGAGTAATGAATCCTTTATATATTAGTACAATCAGGGGTTAGCTTTAACTTGAAGTTAAAGCTAATAAGAGATAAGGAAAATTAACAAATACTTAAACTTGGTATTCAAGTAATGCTAGAACCTTCTTTAGTGTGAGTTTTATAATGAGCATCCACAAAATATTTATAACAATTCTTAACTTATTGAACGTCAACGGTTGCTAATTATTGTAAAGTGGTACGTAAATCACACATAATTAATGCATATTTTATTGACTATCAAAATTTGATAAAGGAAATGGTAATTAGATATCCTTCTTAGTATTAAAAGAAAGTACACTTTAGTGATTTTGCTGATGTGTCGCTAATAGGTGAAGTTTCAGAATTAACATTATAATTTAATTGGTTGATGAGATTCTAATTTTCTTTTAGTGTTGATTTATGTTATTCAATCTAATGAAAGAAAGTTAAACATGAACCAATTTACCTCGGTTGCCAAATAAGATATTACCATATAAATCAAAGTGAAATAAAGTTTAAAACGAGTAATTAATTTTTGTATGTATTACAGAATTCAGAATGATTTTGGCAATTTATATTCTCCTACTACATATAAAAGATTTATGGTGTAATTTATAAAAGATATCTAAACATGAAATTTAAAAACTAAGCCATACATATAAATTTTAGGCTTATTGTTTTATCATTAATATTTTAAATTTTATGATTTAAAGTTTAAAATCTATTGTCATATAATTATAACGGTTTATTAATGTTTGTTTATCTTACAGAACTCATAATGATTTTGGTCTTTGTAAATATTTAAATTTGTCATATAATTTGGTATATATATTATTGGTTGTTATTTAAATTATTTACAACAATAAAAAATATTATTTTCTATTACATATTAAAGCATTGTGTCAGGTTTTACAGTTGGATGTTTTACAATTTATGGTACGTTAAAATTTTACTCAACTATATTAGTAGCAATTATTTGTAAAAGCTATTATTATTATCATTTTAAAGTAATTTCCCGAAATATGCAATATTTTAAACATTATTTGATATACAAAAAACTAGACAATCTCAATTATAAATGACAATAAAAATAGCTTTTGCCAAAGTATATATTACTAACTAACCATTTTGTATATTTTAAAAATCCCAATTATATATTCTAAGCGTTATTAACGATATTTTCCATTGTTTCGGGAAGTAATTTTTATAAAAATGGAAATATATATGATCAATAACTATGGAAATCCAAAATAGTAAATTGCAATTTAATTTAGTTTGCTCCATAAGGAACATTTATTATAAAAAATTGTAGCTTTATTCAAATTTAAATTTATTCTAATCAAAAACAGAAACATAATAAAAAAAATTTTGGAGTAAACAGAATGATATATATTGCTACATAAGTCATCATTAATTTAGTAAACTAAATATAATAAGTATTAATTATATTTAATACATATTTTATAATTTAAGATTTATTCGAGTTAAATTTAATTACTGTGAATGAGCTATGTCGATTAGTATATATATTGGATCATATGAGTACAATTCTACATACACTAAAATTTTAGTCTTCACTTTTCAGAAAAAAATTTAGCCATGCATATTTGTTAACCTAGCATCCTCTGTATCTAACATAATGTTATTAGTATTATGTACTTTGTTATATTTTAAATTGTGTTTGATATAATGTGGAAGCACTATATCAAAGGTTGATATATGTTAATCAATTTTACGTTTATAAATGCATTATGACAATATATGAATCAGATTATAAGATCTTGTTCATTTCTTAATCCTTTAGGTTAAAAGGTAAGGTATTAATTTTAGTTTCATCATGTCAATGTAAACTAAGAGATATATTGGAAAATTCTGATTTAACATTTGTTCTTTGGTGATAGATTTACTAAATAAAAGAAAGATGGGTTACTAGATATTGAAGGTTGCTCCAACGATGATGAGATTGCTCGACAGGCTACCAACAAAGAAGGCTACTGTTGTTGAGTCTAGCAAGTCTTTAACCTTTGATGATTCTAAGGTATATTTTTGGATCTATAAATTATAAAATACATGCTTAACATATATAATATGTGTTTGTGATACTTATTTTGATTCTTAATTCATTTTTTCACATTAATTATAGGAAGCAATCAACAAGGAGATTGAGGAGAAAAAAGATAGAACTTGCACCTAAGGTGGTGGAAATTATGAAGTCACCTCTGTTGAACTCAAGGTGCTTATTCTTCAATAATTCTCTTTTTTAATTACTCTTATAAATTTAAAATATTTTTAAATAAAGACTAATGATTATTGATTCATATTGATCATTTGTGTAGGTCTTGGTGAGGGAGCCTACGGAGGATGGTTTAAAGAAATTTTCTGCCGAAATTCAGAAATTGTTCGAGGAACTTGTCAAAATTAGTATGTTTAAATTTAGTAACTAGAAACCTTACGCCTAATTACATATAAATGATATTATATGTTATACATTGTGTGCTATAAGGTTGTTATTTGATATAGAAATTGAACTAACATATTGTTTTATATCTTTTGTGAATTTAGGATTCCCCGGATCAAAGATTGTTAATGAAATGTCATATAGCTTGGGACCAGTAACGTTCATATTTGAGAAAGTATTTGTGTTTCTCCCAGTGGAGGCCGAACCACGTGAGGTTGAAAATGTCGAGGAGGTTGTGAAAACCGAAGAACCGCCCAAGGAAGGAGGAACCAAGCCAGACGAAATCACAATCAGTGAAAATAGACTGTGATAGTTGAAGAAAAGAAAGAAGAGGTTTCGTGATATATTTAGTTGCAATATCAATTAAAAATATCTAATAAAGAAACTTACTTATTGTCTCGCGTTTGAAAGGAAATATCTTTCTTGACAATTCCATGTTCAAATGAACTTCTGATTTTCGTTTCCAACATTCAACATTTAACCAATAAAATCTTGAAATTTTTAACAAAACTTTAACGTCTAAATGTGAAAAAAATACGAGATGTTTGAAGAAATCATTAAATTTTTAAAAGAACTTACCAACAAGATAATTGGTATCAAAGTCTGTATCCAATATGACATGAAAATCAACAAAATCAAAATAATGATGATCTGATATCAAAGTTATTTCAAAAATAATCGTATCCGGCTAGGACTGCATCAGGTGACGTTCCATATGTGTAAGTTTGTTTCCAAACTTTCAAAATCCTTGCATAAAGCACAAAAGCATTATTAGGGAGGTTATTTCATAAACATTATTACCTTCTACCACTCGTGTTGTGAGTGTTTTTTGTATAAAAAATGTCATAAATATATGAATACCTTTAAGACTATACATATGATAACTTAAATAAATTTAAAAATGTGTAAATTTTACAAGAAACAACGTTAAATTGTCATTTAATTTAGAATTTTTTCATTCCTGTATTTGGTGCAGGGCAACCATCTAGTGATATATAAAATATGTGTTCAACATAATGATGAGACTTATTGCACTCTCTACACTTCTTATATATAACATTGATGATGGGATTACTAGAACATTACCAAACATGTTTCAGATCAGAAAATTATAAAAAAATAGCTTTAGTACAACACAATAAAATCTTTCACTGTTAAAGACTTAAAACCATGTAAATTAAAACCATGTAACAGTACATGGCGTTTCGGGTGAACATCATTCGTTTGCAGAAGAATTTCTACAACGATTTTCGCAACATTATCAACATATTGTCGATCGAGAGATTAGTGATAGTTTTTTATATTATGCATAAAGTATCTTATTATATAAAGCAGAACGCATTCGACGTGAGTTTGACATGTCGTCAAATTATAACTCACATGATTTCGATACGTGTAACTAATCGATCGGATTGTTTACATGTGTCAATTATTTAAGATTTCGAATTTCGTGTAAGCAAATTTTCTATTTTACATAAATAAATAAATTAATATCATTCTTTTATGGAAAATTTTCTACAAAGATTTTGGCAACATTATCAACATGTTTTCGATCGAGAGGTTAATGATGATTTTTATATTATGCATAAAATATCTAATTATATAAAGCAGAACGCACTCGACGTGAGTTTGATATGTCGTCAAATTATAACTTACATGATTTCGACACGTGTCACTAATTGATCGGATTGTTGACATGTGTCAATTATTTAAAATTTCCAATTTCGTGTAATCAAATTTTCTATTTTACATAAATAAGTACATTTCCTATTTCTATTAAACATTGTAAGTTGAATATCAAACATAAAAAATTATAATATTTAATTAAGAACGTTGTTTCACGCGATATTAAAAATTTTTGATTAATTTGGATGATATTGGTTGTGGTTCAAAATTTTTCAATAACTAACAATAGTTTTAAAATACATTTTAAATTTACGGGTTATAGTTACATGGATTTCAACTTTAAAATCTAAATTTTTGGTGATATTTTTATATTTATTTTCCCGTGTATTACACGGGACCTTATCTTGTTATTATATAATTATTAATCTCGATACATAATATTAGTACATAATATATCTAATTCTCTTATGTATTAATAAAGGATAAGAATTCATGTTTTTTTTTAATAATTCTTCTGATTTTCGATTTTGAGTTAGTGGTATCTCTCATTTCGAAATATGGTTGAAAGAAGCTAAAGTCATTACTTATATGAAAAATAAAATATATATCTAATTATTCCAAAGAATATATAACAAATAAAAATCATTTAATTATTACAAATGAAAAGTATATTTTACCTTGATAAGTAAACATAAAAAATATGACATTATAGTTAAAATCCTCTGTAAAATATTTTCAACCATGGATTCGCAGACAACTACCTACTACTACATATATTATCTATTTTAGGTCAAACTAAAATGTAAAATAAAATATATTATTGACTTGTAGCATATTATATATTATATATAACATAATAATCTAAATAACATAATTATTCAGCTTAGCCTCATTTTGTTTGGATAATAATCAAATCAAATATTTTTAACATTGAGCGAACCGAAAGTTACAACATCATTTATATTTTAATAATCAAATCAATTGTTTTAAAATGAATTTCAAAACTAATTAATCTCTTTTATGGTTCGAGTAGTAAAATTTGAATTGGTTCGAATTAAATATGGTTTGAATTAAATATGGTTTGACTTAAATATGTTATGATTCAATTTAAATTTAGAAATTTAGTTAATTATTTCGAAATTCATTTATTGGTCAATTGCTCTTGAAATCCTCTATGAATGACATCTAAGATTTTCTTCACTCATTTTCCCTCACTATCTCCTCAATTAATATAGATGGCGGTGAAAAAGCGGAGACATACTATGTACATAGGAAGTAACGAGGTTCAGCAATGTGCCTACATCCTCAAAATCGATCACACCGAAATTCTCGTTTATTAGAAATAAAATCAACAAGCCACACACTTTTGATTGAAACTACACAACCCTAGAGTCACTCTAGTTTGTCAAATATGATTTCTCTAACAATTCTAACTATACAATACTATTTTTTTGTCTTTTTACTAGAATACAAAACCAGAGTCTCACAACTCTTTCTCCATGAAAAAGCCTCTCACAGCTTTTCTCATCTATTTTTTTCAAAATCAGTAGACGTCTCATGAATCCTTTTTGTATTTTGGCTTCCACGAGATCATGTTATTAGCTCCTCAATCTTCTGAATATACTCAAATCTCTTATATATATGATTTTATCACGTTTCTCTTTTTTCTATATTGAAGATCGTTCCAAATAAACAATATATGTCACATCAGCAACTCCAATTGATAATACATGTTCTGACATGTTTCAACAGCTACAACAACATATTGCGATTTGTGTCTCACCAATTAGCTCCTTGTCATATCGATATTTGATTTTTCGTAGATGATTTGAAATTGCTAGTTGTGTTTAGCTAAATATGAATTATTTGATCTCTGAAATGTGAAAAAAAAAAATCATTTGTAGGTTTCCTTATTTCTATACAAACCAACCCAATCAACGTCATCCTTTTTCTTCTTTTTTCCATAAAATGTGTATTAGATTATCAAATAATCAACGTTTTACATAAGCTTATCTTCTAGCATCAAACAATTTGTAAAAAATATTCAAGCACGATGAGGTTGACTACTAAATGAAATCTCTAGTGAGGTAGCCATTTTATCAATAATGTTTTTCATTTCTTTTTATCTCTTTGCGCTAATAGACTGTCTGAAATAGTTCTATCAATCCTATTGGAGGCAGCTTCACAATCCATGTGAAGACGTCCATAAACTATGTTATCTTTTTCCTTCCATAGCCAAAAGATAATTACTTGACGTACTCACCACGTAAGTAAAATTGATATGTTTGTTGTTCTCCCGTGTACACAGTTTAAACGTCAACTTATCCTTTAATGAAAAGAAAAAATTCCTCATATCCCTTCTTATTCATATACCCCTAATATTGTTATTTCTTTTTATCCTCCTAAGGACCTCTTTATACCTTCTAAATATAATATAAAAAGTTAAATAATATAATAATACAACTTAATAAAAATAATGTATTTAAGAAAACAATTTAAGTTTCTAAGAAAATTTATTTTAAATATTAAAAACTATAAACTTATAATTTTATCCAATATCGAGGTTTTAGCTATGGAAAATTTAATACTTTCCATCGGCTTTATATCGGTTGAAGTTTAATTTAAAATAAAATACCAAACAATAAAAAGATTCTAAAATAAAATTGAAGACCACTTTCAATATTCCTCGAACCACTAAACGCTTAGATACGACATCGACCGTATCTTCCTATTTTTATTAGTGTGCCGAATTTTGTAATATCCATCGTGTATTAGCAAATTATTTAAAATGATTCCAAAATCTATATCAAAATGTAAAACTAAAATCTAACATTTAGATCATATCATTAACTAACATCGTGCAATTAAGTACAGCTGGTACAACTGATACTATATATTTTATTAACAAAAAATCCATATAATAAACAACGATTCATATAATATCTATTTCTATGTTAGTACATATAATTTTATCTTCTACATCAAATTTCTTTTTCCATGTATATACTAGTAAATCATATTTTCACATCAATTTCCTTCTACTTACATATATACTTTGTAAGTCTCTACCATTTAAAATGATAAAAATACCATCATACTGTATTTTAACAAATTTTTTTATATAAAGTTGTAATACATGTGTTAATTTTACCTAAGATCATAAGTACTATTAATAAAAATAAATTTCTAATTGAGTACAAGTGACTATACAAAAACGTGTCAGAATATTGTTGTGTACGAAAAAGTACAACTGCTATTCTGGATACAACTGCGTTCATTTTTTTGCGGCGTCTCGTGTTAAATTAGGTAAAATACGGCGCTACGTGTTCAAAAGATTAATAGACAATGCAACTTAGTTGTACATATAATTACCAATTGTACTTATGTTTATTTTTTTAATTCTTTTTCAAAATTTAATGCTCAATTTTAACTTAAAATTCATTTATATTAACTAACTTAAATTGCTTTTAACATAAAATATTTTGAATTTTAATTTTAAAACTACTTTTAGTTTGTTCAATTCGTTTGGACTTAATCAAGTATAAATCAAGTTGTACCGGGTAGTACCAGTTGTAGCCAATCCAATTGTATTGAAATGTACTAGATGTACATAAAAGTAAATATGTTTCATCATATATTAAGTGTCTAAACCTTAACCAAAACCATAAATAAACGAAGTTTACAATACATTAAAAAAATGAAGTCTCATCAAATAGTTGTTTCAGCAGGTTTCAGCGGGTTTCCCTTGGTTCTTTGTCTCAAAAGACATGCTTTTTGTCTACCATTTAATCATCTCAACAGAGAGAAAGTGTTGCCTTGTGAACCTAAACGATATACTGGACGACGACGATGCGAAACACCAGAATCGTTCACTCATCATGTTTTTCTAGTTTAGCAACATTACGAAAAAGAAATCCCTAATGACAAGATGTTAAAACAAAATCAACATAAAACTTTATCTTCAACCACTTACCTTTACAATGTGTCAACCACATAAATATTAACCTTTATAACATTGTTTAAGAAACAAAGAAAACATACATACAACTATTATAGCTATGCAATGACATTCATCATGCATTTCTATATGTCTGCAATTTATGTATTTCTTCCAACATATTTTCTTTTCCTGTTTCTTCTTCCTAATCCCCAATTAAAACAGAATGTTCAAATTAAAACTAAATCCTATGAAAAACTAGGATGACTCAAATTTCATCAATATTTGAAGATTTTGCAGATCAAAATTGAACTAGACAAAAACAATTATAGAAAGACATCACACCCTTTTTGGAAATCGAAATCAAAGAAGAAGAAGAAGACAACTTGGAGTTGTCTGATTCTAATTTGTTTTGGAGTCTAGTGTCTGGCCACAAACAACGTCTCAATTATCTCTTCATCTAATCTGCAAGCATATTGATAATTTCAGTAACCACATACTCACGAAACTATTTGTATCAAATAATCAAGTATGACATGAAACTCACCTGAAAATCTTGATCGAATATGATCATAAACCATTTGAAGATTGGAACTTGTTCTGACTTTATCACAAGTTAACGTCTTTAGCTTCGGTTTAGGAGTTTCCTCTGTCAGCTCACTGGCAAAGAACGACTCTCGAGTCTCCTTGGGAGAAGTAACTAGCAGGTTTTTGATTAGGAGTCACCTGATTGGGTCATGCCCATGATGACAATGGTGGAGGAGGTGGTGGCAGTGGCGGCACACGCAAAGCTCTAATTACAGGTAAACTTTTAGAAGAAATGTTTGAGATTCGTGGAGATACATCTAAGCTCTGGTTAAACTCTCTATCGGGAGAAGATGCATACTGCGAATTCTAAGGAGATATGACTGATGACTTGTGAGATGTTTTTTCCGATGAAGAACAAACAAACAAAGGAGAAGAAGATGGTGAACAAGAACTTAATGTGCCTGGTTGCTTAAGAAAACCTTGTCCTGGAGAATTAGAAGGACAACATAGCAATTGAGATTGTAGTTGTAATAACTCTCGTGAAGAAGTAAAATTATGGCCGAGAAAATAAAAGTTAACGGATCAAGTTTGGCTATACTATGGAATCAAAATACAGGATGGAGGAACATTATGGCCGAGAAAAATATGGCCGAGAATAATAACTCTCGTGAAGAAGTAAAATTATGGCCGAGAAAATAAAAGTCAATTGATCAAGTTTGGCTATACTATGGAATCAAAATACATGATGGAGGAAAATTTTGACGGAAGAAGATTTAGTACGGCCGAAGAAAAATTAATTTCGGTCGAGTCGGATCATCGGCAGGAAGCGCGAATGCACGTACGGACGACCGATCGAATTGAGATCTGGATAGGTGAGGTGAATACTTAGAAAGGAAGGATTACTCAGCCAATATGAGAAGAGCATGTGTGTTGAAGAAATTTTGAATTGATTCATAGAACGTAATGGCATAGCCTAATTGGTTAAATTATGCATTGTCAAAAAGTGGCGAACTTCGGACGAGATTCGTTGAACATATGACAAAGAATGATGGGCTCATGGGGGATGAATAGTGACTGAAGAATATTCCTGGGAAAGGTGGACGGATGCATGGACGCAAATCAACATGTGTCGGGCAGAGAAGAATGTGCATTGCACTTGATCTTGGTAAATTGCACCTAAATATTCTTTGCACCTTAAGCAACTAGATTCGTCGAACAGAATGTCGCAACCCGGTTAGTGGAATCACGCATGGATGAAGAATGGCGCAGTTGGATTGGCCGAGTGTGAAAGGAGAATAATTGTGACCGGATTCGTCGAACTGAACATCGCAATACGGTTGACCGGTTGCGCATATGCTAAAAATTATCAGTTCTTATTGGTTTGGAACCTTCCAAGACATTCATTCATCCCCTTATGGACATAAGATGAAGGTTCAATTACACTAGTCCATACTCTTAGCTTAGCCCCCAAGTTTTCTACCCCTATAAATACCCTTTCCTCCTTTCACTCTTCTTCATACCAAAATCACTACAAAGAATTCTCATAGAGAGAGAAAGAGAGAGCTTAGTGTTCTAGGTAGTTTCCAAGTTAGATTCGTAGGTGAGAGAGAGTGATCTGAGAGTTGTGGGATGAGTTGTTCAGGTCAGTCATAGAGTAGTTCCAGAGAATGGTTAGGAGTGTTTGGTCCGTAGAACCTTAGGGTGTAGTCGAACCTCTATATGTTAGTTGATTCTAGATCCAAACCATGAGCAGGTGAGTCCCGATTAAATGGTATGATTCACGTTTGGATGTAGGTTAGTTGTATGGCCAAGGAGCCTTGGATGTGGTTCGGTCATTCGAACGCTGGTTTAACCTTTGTGATGTAGGAATGCTCAGATGGTCTGTGATGGTTCGATAAGGTAACCATTGTTATATTGTTTTTTGTGATTATTTATTTGAGGTTGCTTGTTTGACTACATTTATTGTTTGTATTATATTAGTATGCTAGTGAATGTATGGTCAACATGAGGTCCATGCATGTCATAATAGCATAGTGTAGAATAGTTTGGGATGCTAAAGAATTTATGATTAGCAGGGGTCCATGCATTTATTAGTAGCGTTATATGGTGTGGTTAGGATGCTAGAGGATGTATGGTTAACAGAGGTCCATGAATTTTTTAGTAACATAGAAAACTTAAATACAGTTAGGTGCAAAACCTGCTGTAGGTTAGTGTCCTCGGTTGGTTTGACACTTCTCCAATACTGCATTGCTAGGATTGCGCCTAGATTGGTAAGACACGAAGGGAACGAGGTCGCACCCTAAGGCCATGTAAGAGTGAGATCGCCGAGTAGAGGCACACTTAGAGTGTGATCGCCGAGTAGAGGCACACTCGGGATGAGATCACCGAGTAGAGGCACACCTTACGATGAGATCACCGAGTAAAGGCACACCATAGGCGATGGTTGAGCCACGTAGGAACTATATTTATCGCCGAGTAGAGGCACACTCGGGATGAGATCACCGAGTAGAGGCACACTCGGGATGAGATCACTGAGTAGAGGCACACCTTACGGTGAGATCACTGATTGCTTGCATGCTTGTGTTTATTATTGTTGGGTTTGGGTTGGGGAAATATATGCATGCTAATTGGGACCTGAACATGTTCCCTAATCTATAATTTGAGTAAATAATGAATTGTATCCCTGAGAATACCCAATGTCCAACACTTCTTTGATTGATTTACACCCCGTTGTTGCTGGCCTGCTTTCTTTGTTCTCTTAATTTCAATATTTTCATCTCTTTACAAGACATCTTTTTAGCTTTAGTCCGCTGTTTGATCTGACATTCTTCGTGCTACCTCTGGTCTCTCTAGATTCGATCCCGAACCACTACAACGTACTTTTGTGCTCTTGCAGTGTTTTCTCGGGCGAAAACCTAAGCTATCAAGTTTTTTGGCGCCGTTTCCGGAGACCAATAGGGAGTCTTAGAACTTAGGATCATTGCGTGCCTAAGGAATTTTTCTTTATTTTGTTTAATGTCTTCTTTTTTTTTCTCTGTTTTTGTGCTTTCAGGTGCATGAACATGCCTCATACTAGAAGCCAAGGGATCGCGAATCTTCTCGAATTCGAGCCTGAACCTTCGCGTCTAGAGAGACAAAAGAAGAAATAGAAGTTGCTGGAGGTTATTGAAGAATTTGAGTTTGCTGAAATCAATGGTGATAACTTGGGAGATCCCAGTCAAGTTCATCAAAATCCTCTCTTTCCTGGACTCCTTCCAGGAGATAATCCACCTGCTGGTGGTGGTGCTAATCCTGGTGCTCAGCATGCTGGCCAGCAAAATGTTGCAGCTGATGGGAAACAACACGCAAATCAACCTCAACATAGGATGAATTTGGCGCAATATGACCTTCTGGAGGCTTTCTATGTGAATTGTTCAGGGATTCGTCCGCCTACGATAGAGAGAAGGGAATTTGAGATCAAGACATGTCTCATTAACTTGGTGAAGCAGAATCAGTTTCATGGGTTACCATCATAGAACCCAATGCACCATCTGG
>OVAN01000935.1:0-47707 GCA_900406275.1 Anastatica hierochuntica | reverse complement strand
AAAACAATGACAATACTATTTTGTTTGATTTTTCATTTCTGTTTGTTATATTCCATACAATTTTATATAGATGGATTTTGGAGTCCGTCTGGCTCTAAATACGGTATTAGATGGGCTCTATTCGAGAACGATACCATCCTAAGACATGGTAAAAAATGTGAGCGTACTACTCTCACCCCACTTCATACCGAGCTCGAAGGACTTATATGGACCATGAAGTGTATGGTCTCTGCCTCTCTAACAAAAATGACTTTCGCCACATATTGTATACAACTACTTTCATTGATTGCCAATCCATCTGATTGGTCATCCTTTGCGGCGGAATTGGATGCCTTTCTAATACTTAAATGTAATTTTTCGTGTTTTAATATCTTTCATGTATCTCGAGTTTTAAATTCTCGAGTCAATAGCTTTGCAAAAGTGTAAAGGTAAGCGGCTCAACCTCTATTCAGGTAAGCCCCACGGTTGTTATTTGGCCTTCCCTAGAGGGAATGTTTCTACCGAAAACTTAATAAAAATGAGATTTGATGGAAAAAAAAATATAGAAAATAGATACAACGAAAATGGTTGGATTTAAATGTTAGTATAAAAGGCTAGTTTGTTTCCGTAAATAACTTGGTAATAATTTATGATGGTCAATTTATCAAAAAAAATAATAACAATTTATGATGGTCAAAACATCAACTGTTTTTTTTTCTAGCGATCGGAAAATCAGCCGGTTCTTACCATGATTTATGAATTTTTACCAAAAAGAAATCTATATGACAATTCATAACAAATCATAATTTTTTTTCCAATTTTCTTTTCGCTCTAACTTAAAATAAAGAAGAATAGTGATAAGATGATAGTTACTGTTATTGATGGTAAAGCAAAAGAAAAAGAAACAAAAAGAAGTTTAATCATATAGTATTTTATAAATTTGACAGCAAAAAAAATGTGTTCCCTATTTATTTTTGACATCTAATTCTGAATGATCATCAACCTAACTAAGTGTGAAGACCTCACAATGATGAAAATAGACTTTTATTTGGACGAAGACACGAAGAGACACACCGACTTTATTTGGCCGAATCAAAAGCGAAAAGAGAGGTCATCGTTTCTTTTTCCTCGCTTTTAACTTTCTTCTCATAACCACACACATTTGACATTTGCACACACTGATACATATTCGTATAAAGCTATATATAAGTACATATTTGGTAGACAAAGATTGCATCATGGCTTGCGTTTACAAGTCTTTCGAAACACAAGATATCAGTCACTAGAATTGGTCCAACAAAAATGGTGGTCCATATTTATATATATACTTTTTTAAAAAAAAAATTTATAGTAAAAAGTAAAATTTGTGAGTTTTAATTTAAAAAAATATAAAGAAAAATATAATAGTTGTAAACTCACTTAACTCGGTTGTTATATAGGACAAGCATGGTCACTATCCATCATGCTGGCTTAATCTTTTTTTGTTGTTGTAAATGTATGGATATTAAACCCTCAACAATTCTAAAACATTTTATGCTCTGAAATAACTTTTCAGTGTTGTATAATATTAGCTTGTGTGTTTTCTTTTTTTTTTAACGAGCTTAATGTATAATAATAATAGCCTATTAGTATTAGTTAACAGAGAGAAATGAAGCATATGTGCAACTTATGTAACGTTTGTTTCATGTATTCTGTCAATGCTATGAGAAAAAAATGGTTTAAGAATAAAGTAACTAAATTAATTGTCATGTAATGATACATATTGTAAGAGTAGACTTTTGTTGTCAAAGGCTCAATGATTCGTCTCTTTATAAAGTCAAGATCTCGACGTGATATAAAGAATATTTACTTATATTCCTGTTAATCATGCAGTTTTTTTATCTTATGAATTGATATGATTATTCTTTTGAATAATTAAAATTATTCTCTTCCTTTTTCCCCAGTATGGTTCAATTATTCGCGCCCGTTTATATTTGAGGGTTAATATTCGTTACGTGCTTTTGAATTTAGAACCTGCGAATAGTTGATATTTCCTCCAAAATTATAAGACAAATATCACTGATGCTTTTGATAATGTCAATTAGAATAAACTTCTTTCAACAATAAGCTTCTATATGCATATATACGATTAAAATGCAATATTGTCTTTATCGAAATTATTATTTTCTTTAAAGTAAAAAGAATAAATATTCTATAACAAAACCGTAATATTCTTTTTGACATTCTAGATAAAAATCATTTAAATAAAAGAAAATCTATCTCGAATTCTAATACTTTCGGCATATAGTTCAAGTATATATTCTAATCAACTTGGATAAAACTAGACCGTCAAGTTTTTGTGGCTTTGTTAAAATCTAAAGTTGTAATTATAGACGGCTCTTTTAGTGTCATTATAATTACCGGAAATCGAGTGGATATTTGACATGAAATTATAACAAATAACTAAGTAACATCCGTGCACAGCAAAAAATAAATAAAAAGAAGCATCATCCATAATTTGACTAATATATATATAATTAAAAGAAAGGAAATTAAATATTAGAAAGATAAAAAAAAAACAAAATAAAGAGTAGAAAAGCAACATGTCTGGTTGGCCGTAGAGCCTGAGAGATAGACAAATAAAAGGATCAGACAATCTTTCTATCATTCATCCAACTTTACTCCTTACTTTACTAATACATAATCATTATTTTCCCAAATTTTAAATATTTTCCCTTTTTTTATAAAATTTCCCACTTGTTTTCTATCTTTTCTATCTGCTTAACCATGTCACAAACTTAGGACACGTTTTCCACGCTTTTAAACGAAACAATACATTCTGTATTGTTATATATTTCAATTTATTTTTTATTTGATCATTTCTAGTTTGAATTTTTCTTTTTAGTTACAGCATGGAAAATAGATATATATATATATATATATATATATATAAACCAGGTGGCTCTAAATCTATAATAATACAAAACCAACTGAACAAAAAAACCAAAGCTAACCATATTCATTTACATGAGGTATATCACGTGAGGAATAAAATAAATAGATTACACTTGTAAGTTATAATACTAAAAATCAAACCAAATTTTAAAAAATAAAAATCGGATGTAACCGATAAGTTGGTTAAATATAATTCGCCGCATGCTTAATACAAATTAATCAAAACAAAATTATTAATACGACCATAATTTGTGGGGGGGGGCTGAATGGGAATTAGATACTCTTATCAAACCAAATCATTGAAGGGACCTACATGTCTAAGGCTGACACGTGTCGAACCAAACAGACTGTGTTCAAGTTGCATAATTGGGACTCTGTCTTTCTCTAACTCTCGTGTCGTGTGGATAAGTCTCTGCGAGAGATCGCATGATGGATGGTATTGGTGCCTATGACTTGAGAACCACCACTTTAATTTTTTTTTTTTTTCTCAAATTTTTTTGCTACATCTATATTATATATTCCTAATTTTCTTATCAACACTTTCTTTTTGTTCACCCCACAAATAAAACGACTTTAATTTTGTTATCAACAAACGCATATGTATATATATTATTTTGCTATTGTTGTCAGTTGTAGATGATGCTTTGTTTTTTTTTGTCGTTGGGGTTTGATTAGTCTAAACCTAATTTTATTATCGTTTCCCGATCATCTTAAAAGGTATGGCGAATTGGGTCACACCATTATTTAGTATTGTTTTATTTTTTGTGTGTGTACCAATTCACGTTTTATTCTATAATATATGATATCTTCTTACCCTTTTGTCTTTATTCTTCCACTCTTTTTCAAATACTTTTTATTGGTGAAATTTCCCCCACCTTTTTTCATACGTCAGTGTTTATCTATATTCCTGCCATTATTTTTAAAATCGTGATATTTATTAGTAACTGCCGACAAATTCCTCGTTAATAATTGGCATCACGTACTAACATTTTATCTACAATTTTGCATACATCCACTTCCAGCTAATTGTAATAATAAATATATGTGACAGTTTTACAAACATAAATTACATCGATCAAAAGAGAATAAAATGGTAATGACGTTGTTCAGAACATCGTAGTCTAATAGAAAGGACGAACTCGGTCCAACAAACTTTTTTTTGGAAGCTATTTCTGGACACTCACGCGAATATGAGCTTTTACTTTCGGTCCATTTGAATATTCAGGGAGAGAGCTTATTCGTGGACTGACCTTCCATCTAAAAGTTAGATTTGGTTCTTTAATAGACATAAAGTTTAACCATCTTTTTGATTAAAAAAATGGTAATGACGATTTAGTAAATTTCGGGGCATCTTCGGTTAATCCGACGATTCTAAAAAGAAAATATTTGCATTGCATATAATCAATAAATAATATCAAATCCACCTAAGCAGTATAAAAACAACATTTATGTGAATACATAGAAATATTTATAATTTTGTTTCATTAATTTCCATAAACAAGTCTTTTTTCTTGTAGCTATATCACACGAAGCTTATGATCATTATCGTTATCCTTCCTACTAAGATAATAATCTAGTGAAATTTGGTATTTGGATCTGACCTTTTTTCCACGCTTAATCTTTTATATCATATAATGAGATTACTTTGATATGATTACGCGTCGTATAACACACGATACCGAATAGGAAATTTGATAATATTTTGAATTCGGAAAAATGAAGGATAAAAGACAACAAAAAAATAGGCATGACGTCTTGTTATTTGAACGATCGCCTAAATGATTAAATTAAAATATCGTGTAAATTTTAAAACAAAAATAATCGGGTCAATCAAGTTAGCTAGTAATTTGTCTTGACGCTCTTGCTTTGAAAATTCTAGATATTGAGTTGAAAAAAATGTATAATGGATCTTTATAATCATGAGTCATGATTTTTTAAATGTGGACACCTCGAATATTAAATATAGCACTAGGACTAATTAATTAGTACTAAACAAAAATAATGTATAGTAGTAACAAAAACATGTGTCGTCGTGTGAATGAGGTTGCCACTCCTTTTCCCCTTAGGAGACTGGTCTGGCCGTCGGGGACCGATAGTATATGATAAACAAAATTATATTTATTTTATATTAAGTGTTAGTTGTATGCAATTCTAATTTTTTTTATCAGCCCCTTCTAATCAAAACCTGCACATTAATAAAACTAAAAAAAAAATAGAAACTAATATAATCTCATTAAATAAATTTATAAACAAAATCGACTTGTGTAAAAAATAATAAAACTCAATTTGTTAAAATAAGATAAATATTAATATAAATAACACAGATTTATTATAGGATAATTTTTTAACCTAAGATATTAACAAAGCTGATAGATATTCTCAATAATTAATGAGAGTCTTGATCTCGGTCAATTTCTTTGATTTTTTCATTAGATTTTATCAATGTTAATCGCCCTTTCCTCATTAGCTATCGTTAGTTGGAATACATTTCTGCAGCATCGACATACTCAGAATTGTATATATTCTAAAGTACTTTCAATTATTTTTGTTCCAAACGTCAAAATTGACTCTTTAAAATAAAAATACAAGATTTTTGTTATAGTGATCGCAATCTTTTTTTTGGGTCAAAAAAGACATCAGCAAAATGATCAAAAGCGAATTTCAAGAAGTTGTGTTATTTATTTAGTCCAAATGAATTTCTAAACCAAACTAAACCACAAAAGCAAATTTAACATAGTAGTGACTTTCTCTAGAGCTCATTTGCAGCCACGCTACATTAATTTTGTTACATTATGGGTGACCTAACTCTGCTAGAAAGTGCCACAAAACGTGGCCAAAGCCAACTAAATGTTCCACGTCAAACTTTCTTAGTTAAGTCTCTCAACAGTCATTTTATCTTTTTCTAACGAATCATATTCCGCCACCACCATTATTAACAATCCTCTTCTTTTTTTTATGGTATCTTAAAACAAAATTCAAAACTAAGATATTTATATAAAATAGCCCTCCCTATAAAACAAGGTGATGTATATATTAAACCAAGCCATGGGTTCTCTGGCTAACTCTAAGAAAAAGGACATGTAAAGACATAAATGGTAAACTTTTTATTTCGTGAACATATTCTTAAATAAAAACACGGTTGAAACAATGATAGGTAGAGATTATTGAACAATTAAGTCCCAACACAATGTGGCCATATCAAGAGAACCGAACCTAAAACAAGAAAGTGGAGATCACAATCCAAAACACAAAATATTTAATATACAAAAAGGAGAATATAAAAAAAAAGAGAAGTAATTAGAAGGTATCAAAGGGCCAATGTGTAATGAGAGGAGGTTGAAAGATTGGTAGGCAAGCTGACATGTTACCCATATCTGCCTTCTTCAAGCAAAGCATGGAGTGGGAGACAATTCATGTGTTCTCTTATTTAAATCTCCTATTTAATCACTCTCTTATTATTAATTATCTCAAATATTTTGGTGGCATATTACTAGAATATATACACTTGAATTAACTATTTCAAAAACATTTTAAAAATAACATTGAATAATCGAAAAGAATGTTTCGTAGTAATTGTATGTTAGTGAAATCTATTTGGATATAGAAGTTCAAATGCCACTAGCCACCAACATTAGCTAATACGTTTTGAAGAGTAAAGTTTGTTTTATCATATAAGTTGGCTCTAAGTTCAACTAAAATTTTGTATTCATATTGTTCATGTAATTTTTTCATAATATTTTATATATAACTAAAATTATTGCTTAAGAGGAGCAAGTGGGCCAGTGGTTGCACCACCTCTGCATCCGTCTCACCTAACCAGGGTTCGAACCTTGCACCTGCTTCTTAAGCGATCGATTATCAATTTAAAAACATGATTTTAAATATACAAACCATGTTAGAAGAAAATATGACAAAAGATTTAAGTGGATATTATAATTTTGCATACGAAAAATATATGTGGATCTTTTTTTGAAGTTGGAAGAATAGTTGCAAGTGGGATGCTTATTTGGTCAACCTTTGTAAGTGAGAAAATTAAAAAGAAGAGAGAATTGTGGTATCATACTTTCCCACATTCTTTCTTCATAAATTCCAAAGAAAATTAAAATAAGAAAAATAAATCCATTACTTTGATTAAAACTAATTATTAGCCACCCACCCACCCACCCATCAGAAAAATAAATAAATCACAAAAAAAAACTTAATTCTCCTTCTTAAGAAGAAGCCTCTTGGTTTCATTTCCTCTCATTATCTCCCAAACTTCACCAAAAGAAATTCTCAAGAAGAAACCTCTTTTTCTTTCCCTTAGTATTTACTTCTCAAGATCTTAAAGATTTTATTACTAAGAAAGTGAGAATCCAAAGATCATTTTCTTTTTCTTCAAATGGGTCTTGATGATTCATGCAACACCGGTCTTGTTCTTGGTTTAGGCCTCTCACCAACGCCTAATAACTACAACCATGCCATCAAGAAATCTTCCGCCACCGTTGACCACCGTCTCATCACTGTCGATCCCTCGCTGACTTTGAGCCTCTCCGGTGAGAGTTACAAGACCAATACTGTTGCCGGAGCCGGAGATCAGATTTGCCGGCAGGCTTCATCTCACAGCGGAATCTCATCTTTCTCGAGCGGAAGGATAAAGAGAGAAAGGGAAATAAGTGGCGGCGATGGCGAAGAAGAGGTGGAGGAGACGACGGAGAGATTAGTGTGTTCGAGAGTGAGTGATGATCATGAAGATGAAGAAGGTGTTAGTGTTCGTAAAAAGCTTAGACTCACTAAACAACAATCTGCTCTTCTTGAAGAAAGCTTCAAACTTCATAGCACCCTTAATCCCGTATGTATATGGTTTTATTATTTATTTAATCTAACCAAATCAAATCTTTTTTTTTGTTTTACTTACGTTAATCATATTCCTTTTTTTTTTTGTAAAATAGAAACAAAAACAAGCTCTTGCGAAACAACTCAATCTAAGGCCTAGACAAGTTGAAGTGTGGTTCCAAAACAGAAGAGCTAGGTAATTAAATTGAATTAACTAATTTAAAGAACATTTTTAATCTTACTTTTTTATAAAAAAAATAAAAATTAAATTTGAATTTGGACAGGACAAAACTAAAGCAAACGGAAGTGGATTGTGAGTTTTTAAAGAAATGTTGTGAGACTTTAACGGATGAAAATAGAAGGCTTCAAAAAGAGCTTCAAGATCTTAAAGCGTTGAAATTGTCTCAACCGTTTTACATGCAAATGCCGGCGGCGACTTTAACGATGTGTCCTTCGTGTGAGAGACTCGGCGGCGGTAGTGGTGGTGGTGGTGCCATAAGTGGCGGCGGAGGTACGGCAAAGGTTGATGGAGGCACGGCGAAGGGAGCTTTCTCCATCGTCACAAAGCCTCGCTTCTACAACCCTTTCGCTAATCCTTCCGCAGCTTGTTAATTACTTATTAATTAATTAATTTTGTTTTTTTTTGGTTTTTTCTTTAATATCAACCTAGGAATTAGTTAGAAGGTAATTTCCAGGGGAAAATATTATATTTAAATTGGGGAAAATCGGGATATATAATCTTTATAGATAAGACTCTTCAACAATTCCACTTTATTTTTCGGTGGGATTGTTGGTTGATGAAGAAAAAACAGTTTGTAATATAGGTTTTTTTTTTAAATTTCTTTATATATATTTGCTTGTAAACAACATAAATATTTATATTTATCAGTTTTGTACAATTCTGCAATGATTTATTACGCATTCCTTGACAATGATTGTCCAATCACGCAAATATAATATTGGTTTATTATATTCGTGTCGTCAATTTATAATTAATTAAATATGCGTTTTAAATTTAGTTCGCATTTACAACGACGTAAACTACTAAACACATCGCTTTTGCTTCTTCTTTTCAAAGTTTTTAAACCGCTAGATAAATTATATGATCAGGAAAATTCATGTGTATATATATATCTAAAAGTATCGAATAAGACTTTTTTTTTTGTTAATCGAATAAGACTTTATATTTTCATAGTTTAAAAGATTTTGTTTAAGAAAAGTTTAGTTTGCTTAATGTCCATAAGTCCATTATTCCTACTAATCGTTATTTTAAAAGATGATAAATTTGATCTTGTTTCGACTTTAGAAACCAAATGGAAACATAGTCGACTGAAAAATAAAGAAAGAAAACACTTATACGTTATAACATGAAGAATCTCAAACCTTTAAGAAGATAAAGGTAGTGAAAAAAAGAAAAAGAAAAAATCCGGTAAGGCAAATGTATTCTATATTTACTCGAATAAGAAGTTGAAAAATTATAGAAACACATTTTAATATATAATAATACTGTTTTTAATCATCCAAAGAATAATAGAAATGAAAAACTGAAAATATCATTTGATGTGTGTGAGTGGTTTTAAGTAAGAGAGACAAAGGGTGTGTGGGGATAAGAAGTTAGCTCACGTGTATTGATACATCTCCTTAAACCGTTTAAACTTATCCAGCCAATAATAATGTTAAAATACATATATAAAACTTTTAAATTATATAACACTCACAAATTAGAAGAGCCAATACATACACTCAATGCAAAACGTGTTCACACATGTAGTTTAATATTATCCATAATAAAAAGATTTTTTTTTTAGTCAGAACCATAATAAAAAGATAAAAACAAAATGTCATCGTTAAATTACAAAGGATATAAAATTGACATAAGTTATTTAAAAAAAATCTTGAAGATTTGAAATAATAATCTTGCTCTATCTTTAACGGGTACGGTGGGGCAGACTTCACGTGATTTTCTCTCTATTTTCCTTCTCACGACCATGTTATTGATGTGGGATTAATTATAAGGGTTTTTCATTAAAACCTAAATATTTTTGAATATTGGATATACGGTAACATACCTATAGACTATACATGTGTTGCAAAAAAAAAATACTTATACACGTATATTTATTAAAAATACATTAAAACTAGACGTATTTATTAACATACGAACGAAACTGATGGCTAAAAATATTAATTACTAAAGTAAATACTTAGTTCATGAACACACATGCATACGCTATTGCAACACGGTACATGTACAGCGATATTGTGCGTAGATGCTGTTTATCCAAGGCATATAAGTCCTATAACAACAACCGCTATAGTATAATTTCGTATTATTGTTTTGTGAAAAAGTTACTTTGTGTTTTGAACGCAAATTTTTATATTGTTTCAAATTTCATCTTTATGACATACTTAGTATTGCATAAATTACGGTTGAATAAATTAATTTAACTGTGCAAGAAATGAGGAAAGAGAGGAAATAATAAAAGATTACTTCTATAAGATATATCATCGCAATAAAACCAAAAAAAAAATTAAAACCAAAAAAAAGATATATCATCGCAAGTAACCTTTCAATTTGCAATTGTCATATGTATTAATACATACATAAGTGTTTTTTTGGTTTTAATACATACATAAGTTGTTTCTGAACTCGACTAACATTTAATAAAGTCATTTAATTTCTAGGTGGTGTAAAAGGACGTCGATGTCTCGAAGTTATGCAGTTGAGATCGATCTCCACAAGTAATATGATGTTTTTCATCAAAAGTAACAGCAGATTGTAAAATCGATATAAATTTCATATAGAATATAATAATGCATGCGTGATGATGGGGATGAGATGACGACAGAGTCCGTGAGAAAATCATAAGATTGATGACCCTGAAATTATGGTGGTGGACCAATTTAACGATGAGATGAATTTCCGGGAAAATCGGTAACTTCGGAAATTCAATTATATTTTCACTAATTCATTCCCGCTCAGTCGTCTGGTTAATGCTTCTATGCTATGAGATCAAGAGATCGGTTTTAAAAAATACATTATTTAATTGCATATTAATAGAAACATACTTATAGATTAGAAATTTACACCATAAATTTTAGAAACATTATAAATTTTAGATTAAGAATTGACTACAAACCGGAGGTCTTATTTTCACATTTTTTAAACTCTTTAATGATTCTTTAATGATATTTCTTAAAAATAAAAATAGAATTGGTATTTTTTGAAAATTTTTCAAAATAGGTTATAAAAGTTGCAGTTTTTTTGGTTAAGATATAAAAGTTGCAGATTTAAAATTATTAATTATAGAGAGGAGCAAGTGGGCCAGTGGTTGCACCACTTCTGCATCCATCTCACCTAACCAGGGTTCGAATCCTGCTCTTGCCTCTTGTGAGAGGAACTATTTGCCACCAGACTACGATGACAAAAAAATAAAATTACTAATTATCCTTTTCTGTTTTTAAAACTTTTAAAGAAAAAATTATGTATGAATAAGAGTTTATATATTTGAGATTAGTATTCTATGTCCTTTTTTATTATTATACTTATGTAGGTGACTAATTATTCGGGGTTGTTTTGCTTAATGATTGATAGATTTGTTGTACGTGTGCATGAACATAATTAGTGTATTAAAAAAAGTTAAGGACATGTGTCAATTGTTGGTTAAGTTGTCGGTTTGTCGAATTCTTGTTCCCGACTTTTCCTTTTAAATATACTCCTATTCTTTAATCGCCAAGTATGAATTTGGTATAAGACTCCGAAACAATTTTTTAAAAAATTTATCGAATGTTAATTCGTCGGCTAATTTGATATTAAAAACATAAATTAACGGGGCAACCTGCGTCAAAGCGAAGCTTTAAATGCGTTATCTTCTCAATATATTAAAATACTATGTAACACTTTTGCTTTGCTTTTAGTATAATTTAATCAATTTCTTAATTCGATATTTTTCCACAATCTAGTAGCAGCGTATGTAATCAATGATGAGCATGCCTTATGCAATTGTACACTTTTTAAATCGGACCCAAAACTTGATAGTTGACCTAGTTATGTAAGGTTTAATACGAAGAGGTTTAAAGCTTTTAAGCTAATCAACGTTGCATGGTTGCACAACACGTCTTGAGACGAACCATTGCGCGTGTTAGTTAGAGGTTGGTAGATAACCTCAGAATATTTCAATTAACTTTAAAAAAATCATACCCGCTACTAATCTAACCATCGTTACCAAACAATTATAAAAAAATAATAATAACCATCATTAATTTTTTGTAAATGTTTTGTAACATTACTAATGTATACTTTTGTGACCGCAGGTCTATCGTCCGGATTCATCTCTTTAAATTTATCTGTAATCATCGTAATGACTCGAGAGAAACTTGTAACTCAATTTAACTGACGAAGTTGAGAGCTTAATGACTTTACTCCAATCCATCTTATTTCCAGCTGTCACTTATACGAAGTGTGGATGTTTATAACTTTATATAAGTGCTCTTGTTACTATTAGGTAGACTAGAAGACGAAAGAAATGTTCCAATTATGTAACGTAGATCATATGTTGTCGGGTTATAACTAGATATCTTATATCTATCAACATGGAGCTAGGTAGTCTAAAAACCTACGTACATCAATGCATTTTAGTTATTGTCGACTAGAATGGGTTCTGAATTTTCAATAATAGAGGAAAAAGTGGGACTATTGAACAAATAACATTGTGGAATACTAGATGCGTCTCATATAGTATATGTTATCATAAAGTATATTTAATTGAACATATGGTTCATAAGAGTCCATGGCTTAGTTGAACGTAATTAGTGTGTCTAAATGCATCTTTTTAAAAAAATCATTTTGAAACTTTTAGGAACAACCTAGTTTTTATAAGCAAACGGAATCCAAGTGTTTGTGTATCAAAGCTCATTATTTAACTAACTTAATGATACTTATATTTTTAGTAAAAAAAATATGCCCATTTTTCTTCACTTGTGATTTACCATATTAAAAGAACTTTAAACCCATTAATTCAAGTAATTGATTGATGCATAAAATGTGGAGAACCATGTGATTTTGTTCCCTTTCCTCCGGACTTTTTGTCAATTTATGTACGTTCCCTAGCTTTTGGTGTATCTCTCGAAAGTTTTTAATTTGTTTGTATGCTTTCTTATATATATATATAAAAAAACGAATTTATTATTATTCCCTCTAGAAAAGTAGAAGAGTGTTAAGCTCATTAATTTAAATTTAATTTTAATTAGGGGTTAGTTAAAAAAAAAAATATATATATTTAATGTTATAACATTAAAGATTAATTGTTACGTAAATTTACATTTCCGTAACTTAAGGATGTCAAAAAAGAATTGGTTGTATTAAAGTGTTTTGTTCGCGGGTTTGACTGTTAGGTTACAAAAATGCAATATTAAAGATACAAATCATAGTATGCGCTACTGTGGATTTTGTAGCTAGTGTGCAAAATAACAACCATGCCTTTAAATTTTTAAAAGAACTTGCAAAATATTGGAGAAAGATTGCATTTAGTTGATAGTTAATTTCGTATGACAAAGTCTCTACATAACACGCGTCTCTCAAGAGTTTCATGTTTCATCACATCAGATGCTAGCTCTAGTAGTCAACTGGGCAAACCATTTTTTCTTGATATGTCTAAGAGCATCTCCATCCTTCAATCCTTAACCCAAAAATTCTTAACTATTTACGGGTGGGACCCGTAAATAGTTAAGAATTTTTGGAGAGAGAAATCCTTAAATACCTTACTTAAGGATTGATCTTTAACTATTTACGGACACGTGACGGTCCGTGATTGGCCGAAAATTTTGTTTTTTATTTTTTTAATAATAAAATGGTGGGACCCATAAATAGTTAAGGATTTTTTGAAAGGTTCATGGATGGAGATGCCCTAAGGGCATGCCCATTAAGGGTTCACAACCAAAGCTCACACAAACTCCAAAAAAAAAGTATTATAATATTAAGATTTTGTGAACTCGTCTCTCCCAGATTCTCTGCGAAAGATCGGTTCGTCAACTTAGCGCGGATCCCACGCCACGTGGCGATCCGCGATTGGTCGATTCATTATTTTTTTTTATAATAAAACGGAAAAAATAAAAAGAAAAATAAAAAAGTGCCTAGGGATTCGAGATTTAATGGGTTTGCTAATGTGGGTGGTCTAAATTGACACATGAAATATTCTCCATTTGAGTCAGGACACGTGTGTATAGCAGGATGCTCGTTTCATAATCAAATCCTTAACGTAGAATTTTGTCTTTTCACATGCATATATACACATACGTCAAAAAAAAATCGATAGAAAACCTTAATGATAAAAAGATACGTCTAGATTTTAACTAAGGAAACTTGAAGGACGAAACATTATATATAATTAAATACAAATCCTTTTCGAAAACAAAAGCGTTTGATGTATATATACCACCAAGTCCCAATAATTGATAACGAAATGAATTATTCGTGTAGTATAGTTAATCATTGAGAAAATATTTTTATTAGTCTTTATGTTCTTGTTATCTCACAAATACGGGTGGATGTTATAATCATGACAGAATCAAGAAAGCTTTGCCTTAGTAAAAATCCTCTTATTGTAGATAAAAGTAAGAAGAAAAACGTGAATGTATGTTAACATGACTAAATCAATGAAATACGTGACCAGTCTCTAGTTAATGATATTTAGACGTTGCACAAAAAAGACTAAAACGATGATATTTCATGAAAAATACTTGCATTACGATTTAGTAATTTCTTTTAAAAGTTATTTAAAAGGTGAAGAAAGTGAGGTTATCACAAATTTACAATTGTCTCATTTTTAATGAGCTGTTGAAATAGAGTTAGTTTTACATCATCACTTTAAATTTCCTCATCGCCAAACAATATAGGTCAATATGGAAGTTTCAAGTTGTATAGAAAAGAAAAGAAAAAGCATTAGCTTAGTCATCAATCATCAATTCGTTCCTAGAAAGTCATGATTTTGGACCATTCCAATTATCTGCAATGGACCCCAATGATCTTATCTTCTCCTTTTTTTAGCTTTTTTTCACAAATCTTTTTGGCTTATTATTCCAAATAGTTACTTTCTGACCAAAACAGACCCTGTTTTGTAGCCACTCGTGAATCTTATGCCGATCTCACCTGATCATAAAAGATTAATTACTACCATCATCACACTCATCATCTTTTGCTATCTTCACCATCGGCTTTGCCAATTCCTGCTATCAATGTGGATAAGTGAGTCCTTAAATGACCTTCGTGGGTTGGTTCGATAAAAAATGAGGAAGTTATGAATTCGAGTAGCGTTGAAAGGTTCGCCAAAACGAATATTTTACGTGGTCTGAAGATTAGGGACCCACGGCTCTTTGGTCAAAAAAAAAGTTTTCATGGGCTAACTACAAAAAAAATACAGCAAAAAAATACCGAACTTAATCTAACCCTAACTTTTTCATAACATGAAATAACCATCTTGGAGTGGCTCATATATATAACTTTTACTTAAACGGATCTCTATATATATGTGACGCAAGAAGTAGAAAATTAAGCGTATTATTGCCTTAAGGCTCAGAGAACGGAAAGCCCATGCCCATTTAACGAAAGCCCTTGAAAAAATTTGGGTTTACAGGTAGAAAAGCATTTTAGCCAATTGTCTACAAACAAGCATAGAACAGATAATGGATAAATGATACAAAAGATAGAACAGAAACGATGTAAAATTCATAAATGCACATAAATATGAACACTTCATCACATACCACAAGACTCATCAATCACTTCAAATACATTGCAACGTTGCTAATGTAACATACTTAGATTCTTGTTCTTGCTCTTAATATATGCTTGGATCATATTCCGGCTGAGCATTCGGGCGGAGGAACAGGAAAGCGAGACCTGTCAGTACAATAATCATAGATCATATGGTTTACTCGGACCCATCTATAACTTCGAGCCTCGACTGGGCTCAACTGGTGGTATTCACTGCCTTCCCACCAGTTTCTCGGGTTAGCGGGGCAATCCGTTGGTCCTGGAACTGGACATCCTTCTATATCGAAATCTTTATAGTAAGCATAGAAGGGTGCTCCTGACCAATTGATTTTTTCTATCCCTCCACGTGTCGCCCAATCATCGGCTTCCCATAATGTGGAATATACACCCATAGGTTGGAACCTTGGGTATGGTACTTTCTTTGCCTCATTGTTCTTATAAACCCTGATAGGCACATTGTCTACGTAGAACCTACAAGCCACACATATCACACTATAAGAAAATGAATAGATCAAATTTACATAGTTTGTTGCAACAAGTTGAACCACATATTCGATACTAATTGATTATAAGAAAATGTGGGACCTTCATATGGTCAAATCAATATATGCCTCTAAAACAAATATGCTTTCACTTTCATTCTCTTATTACATGGCCCCATGAGCAGACAAAATATTAAACCAATCATATCTCTCGTGACAATATGAAAATACAATGATAGTTAATCGAATCTTATTGTACTAAGCTATTGGTTGGTTAATTTGTTTACTGTTAAATCAAACATTTTTTGTAATTATTAGGCACAGTACGTTATGATAATTGGTGGTAAATGCATTCATAGATACACTTAAAAAATGTGACTTACACAATACGGAGATGGTTCCATGAAATGGCGTATTCATGGAAATCACGAGAAGGGTCAAACCAAAGGTTAACTCTTTGTTCTCTATCGCCCTTACCATGAGCAAATACATTCGTTTGCACCGTGTAAGGTTGTCCACTTCGGTTTCCTAGGAACTCGAAATCCAGCTCGTCTCTTATAGAATCCGTATCCGAATTCATCTGCACAATTCATCATTTATTTCATAAACCAAACTTCTGAAATGCAGTAATAAACGTACAAACTTTAAAAATTTGTATATAAAGTTACGTAAAATGCAGCGACGGTTCCAGCCGAATCACCGGGGATAAGTTTGATTTTCATGCTCACACGGCCGAATAAGTACTGCTTCTTTGAAGCAAATCCACATCCTAATCAACGTTAATAAAACTATATCAAAAACATGAAATTAAAAAAATATACATTATGCTTGAATATAAATAATTATAACAATATATATGTAAGAACCTGAGCTAGGGTCCAATTTGAGCTGAATGGCTCTTCCTCCATCGATCTGAGTGATATGAGAATCAGACCATGTGATTCTAAAGTCATCCTCAAACTTAGCCGGTCTACTTTGCACCGGCATGTACAATGCTGCAAATAGACTTAGGCTTATGATAAAGAAAACATTTCTTGAAGAGAAAAGTGGCACCACCATTGTTACTCTGTATCTTAAAGACTAATGAAGATCTTACTATGATGAGTTTGATTTGAAATCACAAAATCGAAGGCATATTTATAGGGAGACGCATGCAAGTAAATGTATGTGTAATTATTGTTAGGTCCCATTTAGAGCTTAGCTTTTGAGTACAGCTAATCACTGATCGATCGTCTCAATTTTTCTTGGACCTACCACTTTTCTATTATTGTTCTTTCTTACATTACGTTTTAAATTCACCGAATATATCTTGATTTTTTCCCCTCTAAATCTTACTGTCATTTCACTTTTTTGGAATACTAATCACATTATTATCATTTGTCTTAAGGTTGATCGGTTATAAACATGGCTCTACAAGCTAAGTACTACTAGTATACAAAGAGCTTACTATATAGCCATAAAAAATATAGATTCCAATAAAAGTTAACTATATTATGTGATAAAAGTTTAAATATTTAGTCGCTCTCAATGATTGAAGCAAAGGAATTTCCCAGTATATCAGAACCGAAAAGGCTGGTCCAATCTTAATCGGACACGTGTCATCATTGCTTTTCTCAGCTATGGCATTGTTAATTTGATTCATTGAAGTGAGATATGGGAACTTTTTTTTTTTGTTAAGAAAAAAAGAAAAGAAATTTACTTTCATATTTTTGCTTGTTTATATATATACGAGGAATTATATTTAGTTGCTTAATGAGAGTAGGTATAAAGTATTTATGATTGTGCATGAACATTCTACTCTTTTTTTCAATTGAAAAAGACATGAAAGTTGTTAATATGGAGAGAAGCGAGAATAGGGATGTGTCTATATATGTTTGATTTATGGATATTAGCTTTCGTTTCCTTATCTACACCACATAAGTCGTGCTCGATGAATAGTTCATGTCCCATATATGCATATATACATATATATATATATATTTCTTTTTTTAATGTTTATTTATATTATTTCTCAACCGATATAGTTCTAGCTAGCAAACATTATTAAAGATGAACTATATCATTTCAACAAAACAAGAAATCATAAAGACCATAGTCTTCACTATTGTCTTTTCCCTAAGCCAAATCTTTCTCTAGGATTAGGTTTCTATCTAAGCTAAAGTGTTTTTGCTATCTTTCTCCATCTTTTTAAAACTCTATGACCTAAAAATCATAGCTTGTAATCGTTTAATTTTAATTTGAAAGCCTTTTAACAAAAAAGAAAAAACAAAACAAGAAATAAATCATGCCATTATGTATTCTAATCAAAAACATCATTTCAATTTACTGTGTAGTAAGTCGATTTTAAACATGATTATTTGATGGTTCTGGTCCTTGAGATTTTGATGCCTCTTATTTGAAATTTCAATTGGAGCTATCAAGTTTTCGGGAAAGTATTTTCTTTTGAGGGTCCTTTTATAGATGTCAAGTTCGCCGAGCTTCTAAACTCGCATTTATCTTTACTTGTGCATGTTATTGTTTTTAATGTTACCATTGGCTAGAAAAATATGTTGGATGTTGCTTTTGTTGTTTCGTTTCTTTGACATCTTTGTAGCAATGATGTATTCTTCTCTAATGGAGATTAAACTTTTAACTTAATGCAATTATAGTGTGACAAAGAAAAACAAGTTACTATTTGTAATAAAGCAATACACCCTGGACTTTTTGCATGAGAACGATAGTTATCAAATCAATTAAGTGAAGTTAATGTAGAAGGACACACCACGTTGGACAAACCCACATGGATTTAAGAAGTATGGATAAGAAATTGGCGGACTCAAACAAATTTCATAAAAACAAAACTTTATTATTAACTCAAAAACTTGTGAATGTCATGTCTTTAAATTATTTCCCCTTTGCATTATATTTTATGTAATTTGCTTTTCCACCCTTTTCTTGTCGTATTTAGTAACACGACACGACCGACAACAAACTGATTTGAGATATACCGAAGAAATTACTCTTTTTTTCACGTAACAAAAAAAGTAATATATAGTTTTCTTTCATTAATAGTAATATCATATATAGACTATTAACGTTTTCTAATGTCACTTTTCTCCGAATATCACATGTTAAAATAACTAAAAATAAAAGAGATTTTGCTATACATCAATTCTTAATTTATTGATTTGGGCTACTGCCTTATTGGTCTGGATATAAAAGATTGTTAATCAAGAGATCGATAACAACAAATCTTTTATAAGCCCATTTGGTATTTACTGCACAAAGTGAAAAAATTGCGTGAATGCATCGTGATTTGTAACATCGTGACTACTTAATATATTGGGCCATTATAAATTGAGAAAAGGCCCAAAATATGCTTTCTTCGACTTTGGTTAAGACATTCATGGGTCATATGTGCAAATATATTACAATGGGTTTCAAATTCGCTAATTTAAACGGGCCTTTTATTTAAAAAGAAATCTTATTAGGCTCATTCACTATATTCAAGTTTAGTAGGTTGAAAACGTGAATTTTAACGGATTATATATATTTTTAGTTAAATGGCCTTTTTTCTATAATTAACTTAATTATAAAAGATAATATCGAAATGTTTAATCTTTTTTAACATCTGGTAAACTGCACATAACTGCATAAGCATTGAGCTTATAATTGTTTTAATCATTGGAAAAAAATTGGGAAGAGTGAACTAAAATATGTTTATATGAATATTTATAAAATATATATATATATGGTTAGCTTAAATAAAAAATAATTTGAGGAGAGAAGAATACGAAAAGGCAAAGAGGCACGTTATTGGTCGGTCAGGTAATGTAGGGTCTCTTCTACTGCTCAAGTCAGTCTATTACCACAAGAAACCGCAGAAACCAGAACTCAAAAAGCAAATCTAATTTTTTAAACAATTATTAGTACTATTAAAAAAATATAGTGAAACTTTTTTGTGAAAAGTAAATTCTAATTAGATAAAAGTATTTTAGCAAAAAAATATATATCAAATCAAAACAGCTGTGATGGAACGTCAGTTTCTGGTGAAATTTCTTGTGTTAACAAAAAGACACTAATTATTATTGAAAAAAAGTTATATATTCTCTTTAGATTCATCTTTTCTTTTATGGTTTCACCTTTATTTTTCTAATTTCTTGTTTTTCTTTTCTCTGTATTGTATTGTCACTTTTGAAATATTCCTTTTTAAATTTTTTTATCAATAAATTTTGTCTTGTTCAAAACTTTACTATACTTTTTGTCTCCATGAATATGTTTACCATTTTAACCGTTCTATTAACCTTATTAACTATTCATCCTTCTCTTGATTCTTGTATTGTTGTTTTGTTGGAGTCTTAGAGCATCTTTAACCATGATGGTGTTTAATGGGGTGCTTAATATAATTTTTTATTAATTTTCTTTTTCTGGTCAGTTTTTTTTTTAAAAAAAAAATAAATTAAAAGATGCACCAATCGCGGACCGCCACGTGGAGGTGGAGTCCGCTAAACAGTGCAAGAAACTTGAGAAAATGTTGCTTATTTTAGCTCTGGTGGAATCAATTCTTATAATATTGGTGGGTCCCACCAATTAAACAAATAATTTTTTTTAAGCACCCCTGCATAAGCACCTGGGATAATGGTGCTCTTATTAGTCTATACCCTCTATACATAGACATTTACAGAATCTGACCACCGTTAATTATACATCATGGACTTAGTTTAAAAAAGTAAATAAATTCCGTATATATATAACACAAATATATATGGATAAATATTAACATTCGTAGAAAGACATTGATATTGCACCGGGACCATATCTCTCTTGATGTCAAAAAAAAAATAATATTATAAAAGTCATGAACTCATATATAAAACGCTTACGTGCATACTTGTGCGTATAGTATTGTTTTGGAAAATATTATTTACCCTTTAGAGAGTACTCACTTTCCTTTTTCTTCTTTACTTACAAATCTTCCAGTACACATCAATTCGCAGAGGGAGAGAGAGAGTGAAAATAAGTGAAAGAAAGTCTAATTGTTTCTTCTATAAACTGCAAGCCGATCTTGTATCAGAAAATGGCTTGGAGCAGCAAAATGTCAAGCTTTCTTCTGTTTTTGCTGATTCTTAATTCGACCCATTTCAGTCTCATAGCTTATGGTAAATGGGTCAATGTCACATTTCTATATCTTCTATCAAAATTTTCCAAAATCTCAATTCCTTTTTTTTTGTTCTTTACAACATTTTTCAGGTAGACTAGAGCCAGAGTCATACAAATTCACTGAGGTATGTAGTTCTTTTCTCTATCTTTTTTGTTATTCTCAATTAAACAAGAATCATATTGACTTGAAGAAAACCTCTGATTTCGAACAGAGAAGAGATCAAGAAGAGAAGATGATGATGATGAGAGGTCTAATAGGATCAAGACCACCAAGATGTGAGAGAGTGAGATGTCGTTCTTGTGGTCACTGTGAAGCAATCCAAGTTCCTACTAATCCTCAGACAAAGCTTCACTCACCTTCTTCTTCTTCTTCATTTTCTTCAACTGAGATTAATAATCTTGATTACACTAGAGGAGATGATAGTTCTAATTATAAACCCATGAGCTGGAAATGCAAATGTGGTAACTCTATCTACAACCCTTGATGAATTTTCTTTGCTTTTTATCAACAATTTTTGTTTTTTTTTTGTTTCTGGTTCGAACTATAAAATCTCTATGTACATATATATGTTTTTAGTTGTATCACTCAGAGTTTCTGTTAATTCTGTGTTTATTGATTCTGATTATGTTGTTTATTATAGTGTAGTTAACGAAAATGTTTTGTTTCGAATTTTAATAATTGTTATTATGATTTTCGTTAAAGTAAAAAATCTTTTTAGAAATCTAGAACTTATTTATATATATATATGTATTAGAATAACACGCTTCGGTCACAGAAGGCACAGAAACCTATTTTGAAGACGATTCTGACAAATACCAATTTTATGGATGAAAGTTACATCACACACGTACGTATGCATCTCTATATAACACATAGTTCGTATATTTATATATACAAATTATTGTTGGTTTAATAGATAGACAAATATACGTTTGATACGTATAATAAAACATACTATAACATGCATAAATCTATAGATGATAATTTCTACTTCAAGTCAATGATCAATTTCTACTTAAAGCATTATTTAGGTTTTAACTATCATTTGAAATATAAGTTTTGTAGAGAATAATATGAGATATAAGACAAGACAAAGCCTATTCATCGAGAAAATTGAATAGTGTGAGATGATGGGATTGATCATATGGAAAAAAATGACAAAACATAAGAGAGAAGTGAGTTTGTGTGGGGTTTACTAAAATTTCACAAATCAAGCAAAGCAAACAGTCTTGATTCTATCCACTGTTCCTCCTTTGAATGACTATACTTCTCCATTTATTTGTTTTCATTTCATTTATTGCTTAATAGTGTGCAACTCAGTAGTTGAATAATATCATATTTGGATTTTGGTGGAGAACCAAGTATCACACTATAATTTATTTATTTTGACACATCTATATACAACAAACATGATGCTAATGTGAGCATATATTGTTGCAAAACTTTTTGATAATGGATTTTTTTAGTAATAAAGGAGGTTCATCCACCCGCGACAGGTCAGACCAAGTAAGATACTCGCTTTTGGCGAGCCAACCCCAACATACACAACTCAATCTTGTGACTTTCTCTTTTACTAGATAATGGATATTTTTGTTTTAATGGTATCTTTTTTTTGTTAGTAATGTTTTGCAAAAGATTAATTGCAAAAACGTTGCATGGTGGATGGAAACCATTAAAAGCAAAGAGACAAAGTGGAAAGACTTGAAAGAAGAAACAACAAATAAGGAAGAAATGTGAGAGTTCCAAAGCACAAAATTTTTGGCCACTCCGATCGCTTTTCGTTTCTGCTTCTTACCGTTTAGTTAACTGTTTTTTATCTCTTCTATGTTGTTGCATCACTTCCTTGGGAACTATGGATACATTTTAAATATATATATAGTTTTTATTAGAGATTTAGCCATTGAAGATAAATCGTTAAAGCAATAGAGTTGACAAGGTACAGTCACGTGGAGGCATTTTGGACATATCCAAGATCTCTTTCTCTGTTTCAATGATCTATATGACGTCCATACCACATTCACTGTTCGTGTACGACACAAGCCTTTGTTCATATTAATCATCTACATCGTATGTTTTTGTTAGATTAATCTCTACATATATAGTTAGTATATGACATGGCTAATATATTTCTTATTTCACTCCTTAAGAAACTACCGTTAATTGATCCTCAACCATTTCACATCCTTACATAGATAAACAACCAATGTATGTAACTAATATTATAGTTAATTACCGAGTATATGTAGATATATATACCAGTGGTATATTATAAAAAGTAGCATACACATATATGTAATGATGACTCTCTTGTGATATTTATGGGCTAGCAACCACCATGACATTCGTACAATTATACGATGGCATCATTGTTCAACTCATGAATATCATCGTCTCCAACAATATGATCGTTTAAGATTGGTCTATCGACTATTATATGCATGAGAAGTACAACGTACTCATCGAATACGTTCATGGTTTAAAGCTTACACAAGTTTTGGAATTTTGAAAGGAGCCAAGGCATGGTGGGTTTTATATTCAATGCGTCCAAAGCTTATAATATATGGAGCAAGAAAAACCTGCATGCCTCAAGTACCATAATAACAATAAGATGAAAAAATCATTAAGATATGACTGTTGTACCTGAGTTTTTAAACAAAAGAAGTAATTATAATAAATACATCAATGAAAAAAATCTTTACCTTTTGCGTGTGTGGGGTAGATTAGGTCATTGTTAGGGCATTTTCATAGGGACCATTTTGCCTTGATGGAGACTCATAGCACGCAAACCTCAAGGTGAAAATGAAAAACAAAGAATCTGAAAATAAGAAGACAAAGTTGCGTCTTTGTCCCAAGAGGAGAATGAGAGCTAAGAAACCGAGAAAAGGGATCGATAGGAAGAGTATTTCAAAAAGAAAAGGAAAGAGAGGATGATACTTCAAAAACAGAGTTAGAGAAAGAGAATAGCAACAAAGGCGGTGAAACAGAGGAGACCCAAAACGATCAAGAACGTACCAAGTCCACTTTGAATTAATAATGTCTCTCAAGATTTTAAGGATGCTCAAACTGATTTAGTAGAAGTTCTTGTCAAATCCAGCGACGGATCTTGAACAACGACAAGATCGCAACTGGGTGGTGTTTCTTAAAGAAGTGAAATTGTTATGTTTTGTAAGGGACATTCGAATACTTTTCATCATATGATGGGTCGTCTTAGTCCCAAATCAGTAATATTGAGTCTCTGATAGCAATGTTTCTTTTTCTTCTTTTTATTGAGATTGAATCACAAGAGATCTGAGAAAGCATCAGTCTTGAGCAATAACCAACCAATGCAATAGTTCTTATTTCACAACATATGAAATGAAATGGAAGAATCAAAATACTTGACAAAGTTAAGAACGAACACAGTAAGGTTTTCGCTCCTTCAAATGGAAACGAGAAGACATTATTACGAAGAAGAACGTAAGACTCAGTGACCTTCGTTGTGCTTCACTTCAAACAGACCATCTGGACCTGAAAAATAGAAAGGCATAGATTCAGATGGGTGTTATGGATTCGGGAAAACGAACTCTGACGATTAGATCTATAATGGATCATACGAGAAAGCACGAAAGAAAGATCATGAAACGCAAAAACAGTAAGATGGACGATAAAAAACCCGGACAGAAATAAAGTAGACATACCCCAAGGAAACTCCTTGTTGCGGATGTGCATATAAGGATAGGCCTGCAACAAAGGGATAAATTGGTTAGTGAAAGCTCGCTCGAGGCAGTGTAGGTTTTATGATTACAAAGAAGAACGAATGAGATAAAACCCAATCAGGAAAAGGCCTAAAAAGATAGCTTTTGGGTAAGAACTTCATCATCTACATTACTCATTGTGACGATATTCTCATTGTTTCTCAACGATATTCTCATTGTTTCTCATAAGTAAGGAAGATTTTACGATTCGGATTCAAAATTTGAAGACTAATACAATGAAATTATGGCGAGGAGAAGCTTACAGGAGGTTCCTCGCCATGATGATGACCCTTGGATAAAACATAGACAGCTAGAGCAGTGCAACTAGCAATGCCTAGATATGTTATCTTCTCCCACTTCGCAGCTTCATCTGTTACAAAATTCAAATCAAGATCAAACACTTGAATGTTTTTATACGAGAAAACGCTTCAGATCATCAGGAAATGACTTGTTTGAAGATTACAGAGAACAAAATCAAATCGAACTTTGAAACTACTGAATCAACTTTGAAACTAATCCGAATTAGTTGTTGAATCTGTATGAAATCATATAGAATCTCAAATCAATTCAGAAGTAGGAAGGTTTGATAAATATTACGCCAACAACGAATCTACAAAACCAACGACGATATCTCAAAACAACTCAAAACAAAATCATAAAATCAGATCGGACTGAAATGGGAAAAAAAGAGAGAGAGAAGATGCAAAATTACAAGCATCGTCATGGCCGGCCGAAGAGGAAAAGCTTCGCTTAGGAGCGACGGATGTCCTCGGTGTCGCGCGGGTCACTGCTCGGGAAAGAGCTGAACGTACAATCGCCGTCGCCATTCTCCGATCTCTCTCTCTCTCTCTCTCTCTGAAAGTCTTGTCAAAAGGGATCTGTGTGAGTGTGAATCGCTCGCTGCTAATCAGACGTCTCTGAATTTTAAAGCCCATTGGGCTTTCTGAAAATATTTACGGTTTTAGCCCATCAATCCTTGCATTTGGGGGAAAAAAATTGCACCCAAAAAACTCTAAATTAAAAATTCAAACAAAACAATAAAAACTCAAGTTTTTTTTGAAATTAATGTTTTAAAACATCTTAAAATTGAAACTATATCACATAGCATTTAACGTCATCAACAAATTTTATTATGAATATGATGTTTTTTTGAAAAAAAGCCCAATACTTCAATTCTTTTAAATTCAATAAAATTCTTTAGTTGAATAACACTAGAAGAATGGTTTTGGAAGAAAGAACAAAAAAAACATTATATTTTTTTTATTCACATATGTTCTTAGATTTTTAAGGCTCACGAATGTCTTGTTTGGCGCCTCCACAAACCGCAAGGAAAAGAGCTCCGGCACCAGATCCACCGTGAGAATGCTCGATGACGACGTGATCTGATAGCTCGTCACCGAGCATTTCCCAAACACTACTGTGAAGATAGTTTCTAAAGACTCTATAATGATCATATAAACCTCCTTCAACTATCACAATACTCATCTTCTTCTCTAACCTTCCAAGCTTCTTTATCATCCCAACTATTCCTGCTCCCGCTAGTCGCGCTGCTCTTTCGGCTACTACATCGCACACTTCAACCACGACTTCTCTCGCCGCAAATGTTGAATCCATGATCTACATTGTTATATACGTCTTAGTATCACACATGATTAAAGATTTTCTTGTTTTGAACTCAAATGTTTGTATTTAGTTTTGAGATCACAGATGATTTCAAATTTTACCCCGAAAATTTCCTTGAGCTTTTTGTTTACAATCTCTCGATCTTCGGATATATCTTGATGCATTGCAGCCATATCTGGTGACCTGAAACACACCCGAAAATAGCAGTATTGACCTTGAGGTTCTATATTAGCATATGCATCACAATCTTAAAGAAAGATACCATAAAATGTAAGGAATTGTGAGATTTGGAGGCAATGTATCTCCAAAGAGTGCTGATTCTTCAGACATTCTTAACAACACTCTTCTCACTATCTCCCCTAAGTATCCTCCAGACACCATTTTCTCAAATACCTTAAAGCAAAGGAAATCAAAAGTTCTCAAAACAGATAACACTAATTTGAACCGAAAATGTCAGAGAGAGAGAGAGAGATGTAATCTTACTCTGCTTCCGGGATTCGAGCTTTCTGCGTCAAGTGAAGCATCAAATTCAGTTAGAGGAAGATGACATGATCTAAAATCTCCCCACTCTGTGCTAATGACCTATTCAATCTCACCAGGTACAACCATTGTATCATAACTATGAAAGCTCTTATGATATTGGATCAAATGTGATGAAAGTATCTTAACATACGATCTCTTGTTGCTCGGGTATTGCGGATGAAATCTCTTGAGATTGTTCAATGTAAGCAGCGTTAGTTCCCATCCCTAAAGTGACTGCAGCTACAGTGTCCTTGTGATAGTATCTTCCTCCAGCCAACTCTCCTATTGTGTTATCTACCTGATCTCAAACACACAAGATTCTCATTTAGAGTCATTAAAACAAACAAAAAGACCGCAGATTAGTCTTCATCGCAGATCATCTTTACACCCGCTTACCGGCATTTTGTTCATCCGGATCTTCAATCCGTGTTTTTCCAATGATTCATTCATATCATTCACAAACTCCTTCGAAACCGTATCATCATTATCATTTGCAAAAATCTTCCTCTGAATCGCCGAGATTGATCCTGGCCCAATCGGCTCAACAGAGTGCGTCAAAGTGAACCCGAGATTCCTCATTTCCTCTGTTTCTTCACCGGGATTCATCCCAAGAAATTTAACTAGCTCCATGGATATGTAATCGCATAACTCCTGAACCCAGTAAAGCTTTAGACTCACGCAACCTTAACGTGTAACTCAAGAAAATGCGTATCTATCAGTAAATACCTTGAAAGAACCGTTTAAAACATCGTCGGGGATTGGAATCTCCTGCTTCTGTACATCGGAAACAGGCTCTTCGTGGCCTCCTAAAGTCCCATGTAACAGTAGAAGTTCCTTGCCTCGCAAGTTTACTCCATATTGTAAACCTTTTTCATCACTACAAACTAACACTGTTAATTAACGGTAATGCAAATGCTCTCTCTGTTTCGGAAACAGAGGACTCTGATTTTGGGTTTACCCGGAAGGAAGAAAACCGGCGAATAAAACGGCCATGTTGAGGGAACCGCGATTCTCGGCGGCGAGCGAGGTGATCATGTCGGCGACCAAGTCATCCGCCACCGCCCAGAGCTTTGTGACCGGCGTGGCACATTCTCTAGCGAATTTCCTTAAAATCCTCTGTGTTTGTTTCCGCCGCCGCTCCTTCCTCAGCATCCACCTACCTATGAAAACTGCCGCAGCAACCGCCGTAACTGTTGCAGCCGTCACTGCCACTATCACCTCCTTCCTGGTCATTTTTTTCCGGGAGATTTTTTTAAAAAAAAAATTTTCCGATCAATCAAACTGTAACAATATGGCGAAGATTAACATTTTCTTGTTAGCATGTTTTGCGTATCCAGTTGAATTATTCAACCTTTTTTTCCTTCTTAATCTTTCATAACGTGGGTAATAATAAAGTACATTTGGACCAAACTTTGTAATAACAAACATTTCAAAATATGAAGTGTGGAAATATAAAATTCGGGTAATTTAAAATTTAGGATAGTAGAAGTTTTTTAATCAGAAAAACTTTTATAGGATTATACAAATTTTGATAGATAAATAAACTGTCAATATGTATGTTTTAACCTTTATATATGCGAGTTAAGGTATGCAAAATCAGAAAACAAGTTTGGATATAAAAAGGCACAAAATGAATATGAATATGAGATACGAATTAAATAGCCAACAGAGAAACACAACAATAACATAAAGTCTTGGCTTATTCTTCTTAATAATATATTGTCTTGTCTTGGAGAAGATGATGGTTTTCGTCTAGAAGATAGGACCAGCAGCGAGAATCTCCTCCGTAAGCTTACCATCCACACCAATCTTATGATTGGCAAATGTCTCGAAGTTCTTCTTGAACAAACCTCCCAGTTTCACCAATGTTTCCTTATGTGCTTTCTTATCAGACCACTGCATTTTTCATAAAAACACTCAAAAAAATCAACAAAACAGTTCATCGTCATCACTTAGCATTCTTAACAAGAGAGAGAGATTGTGCAGAAACTAACGGAGTTGATTGGATCCAAGATCTCTGAAGGTATCCCTTCAATCTCAGTCGGGATTTCAAAACCAAAGATTTCGGTTTTCTTGTAGTTCGCCTTCAACAAGCTACCCGAATGGATTGCATCAATGATCTTCCTAGTATATGCCAGCTTGATTCTGTTTCCAACACCATAGCTGCAAAAAGGAGAAATGTTAGACAGCTCATGCTTTTAACGAGGAAGCTTTTTTTCTTGTATCGGTTGGTTTCCATAACCGGACATACCTGCCACCAGACCAACCAGTATTCACGAGCCATCCAGTAGCACCATGTGTCTTCATCTTCTCAGCTAACATAGCTGCATACTTTGTGGGATGCAGCATTATGAAAGCTGCACCAAAGCAAGCTGAGAACGTTGCTGTTGGCTCCTTGATTCCGTCCTCTGTGCCGGCAACCTATATGCAACATGTTCACATCTTTAGTTAAAGTTTTGAAGTTTATGAAGACTAATTTTAAAGAAGAAAAAGACTTTTCTTGGGACATACCAGAGCAGTGTAACCACTGATGAAGTGATACATGGTTTGTGCAAGATTCAGCTTGCTCACAGGTGGGAGAACACCAAAGGCATCACAAGCCAGAAGTATCACATTTTTCGGGTGTGGGCCTACACAAGGTATTTTCGCATTCGGAATGAACTCAATTGGGTACGCAGCACGTGTGTTCTCTGAAACAAGAAGAATCAGCGATGATCATTCTGGTAATTGAAAGGAAGAAGAGAAACAGAGGATTAAGACACCTTTTATATACCTGTGACGGATTTATCAGCATAATCCACTTCTCTGGTATGCTCATCAAAAACAACATTTTCCAAAACTGCAACAAGATGAGAGCCATATGTTATATCACTGATTTTACCTTTTTCTCAAAAAAAGTTCCTACATTACAGTCTTTTTACCTGTTCCAAACTTGATGGCGTTCCAGATATCAGGCTCTTTCTCCCTCGAAAGATCAACACACTTAGCATAACATCCACCCTCAATGTTAGAAACACCGGTCTCAGTCCAACAATGCTCATCGTCACCAATTAGGTACCTGTTGTGATCAGTAGACAGAGTTGTCTTCCCGGTACCTAAAATCAACATTCATGGAAAAAATAAACATCAATCTCAACTCACACGCTCATTACAGCAAAGGCAAGCAGTTTTTGAAGTTGTCAATTCAGGGATAAGACACAACTATACCTGAAAGTCCAAAGAAGAGAGCAACATCTCCGTCTTTTCCCATGTTGCAGCCTGAATGAAGGGAGAGGATACGACGCTTAGGCATAAGATAATGCATCACACTGAAAAGACCCTTCTTCATTTCCCCGGCGTACTGAGTGCCAAGTATAACCATTTCCCTCCTAGACAGATTAAGGTCCACGCTGGTGGACGAAGTCATGTAATGAGTGTAACGGTTACACGGGAACTGTCCAGCATTGTATATAGTGAAGTCCGGTGTACCAAAGTTCTCGAGCTCCTCCGGAGTGGGTCGGATACACCTGCCACACCATCACCACTTATCCATTTTGCTTGCTAAGGGTACGACAAAAAGACTGACATTGTGACATACAAGGTGACTTATCTGGAAACATGGTTTCACTTACATGTTGTGCATAAACAGTGAATGGTAAGCTCTAGCTGAGACAATCCTGACTTTGATTCTGTTCTCCGGATCCCAATTTAAGAACTGATCATTGACAAAGACCTAAAAGCAGCAAAATCATTAACATTCTACCTTCAGAACATTGATCCAAATTACAAAATTTATACCTTCTCTAAGGAGTTCAAGTAATCAACTGCTCTTTCTCTGTTCACCAAGAAGGTATGTTCATCCATTTCGATATTTGGTGAACCCCTAAGATTCAAAGTTAAACAACAGCCAAATCAATAAACGAAAAAAACAGAGGATGAACCCAAAAATCAAAGATAGATACTCACTTTCCCCACCAAAGCTCATCCTCCGTCGTCGCATCTCTAACAACACGCTTATCCCTCGGAGCTCGACCAGTCTTCGCACCTGAGAGCGTCGCCAACGCTCCATTGGAAGTGATAAACGAACCTTTCTCATACTTAATTGCTTGCTCATAAAGCTCTACACACAGCCACAAATCGGAAAAAAAATCATCAATTCGATCGTCGAAAAAAACAATCGTCAATCGGAACTAATTTAGGGCTTTCTCACCTGCGGGAGAGAGATTGTAGAGGACGTGGGTAAACTTCAAGGAACTATCACTGACGGCTCCGGTGGCCGGAGAAAAGATAGAGTGATGCTGGCCGTGTGCGTACGCCGGAGTAGTGGAACCGTCGGCCTTCTTCTCCGACGGATCTCCTCTCACCACCTTCGGTCCTGATTCTCTCGTCAACGACGCTAACGATGCACTGTTTTAACCATCAAATTTTAAAACAAGTATCTATGTGTCATTTTATACCACGTGTCACGTACCTTAATATAAGCTACAACTAATATAGAAACAAATATTGCGAAAACATACAAACAAAGAGTAATTAAAAAATTTAATGTTACGCTAAAAAACTTTAAAATTTATTTTATGAGACTAAAATTTAGCTAAAAAACAATTTTTAAAAAGAAAAAAAATCCTGATTTTCTTCTTTTTTGTGGAAACGATGGGACACGAAACCGTAATATCTTCCTTATTTTTTAATAAATTTTTAATATAAAATTATAGAAATTTTTCTTTGAAAAACATACCATGTTAATATAATTTTTCTATCAAGTATTAACAATCTAGAAGTGAATAATAACCTGATAGACTGAAGCTGAATCTTCTGGCGCTCCTCCTCGGCGACGGCGGCGAAAGCGGCGGCGCCGCCTTGGTTGATGGGTGTGGTCGGAGCAGAACGCTTCTTCTGTAAAGAATGAAGCTCATCGATGGTCGTTGCTTTCACCGTCGGCCCACTATCATCGTGGCATATTCCGTTACCCTTCTTTGCTCCCGTCGTTATCTTCGGTATCTCTGGTCCTTTCGGGAAGCTAAACCCTCCGTCACCGTTAGCATTTCCGTTACCGGCCGACATCGTTTTCCGTTTTCTGCAACCAACAAAAAAATCATCAAACTGAAACAAAAATCAAAGTGAGATGTTAATCTTTACCGGAGGAAGAGATTAGTGATAGGAGAAGAAGATCATTAAAAGGGTTACGATATAGAAAATGATGCGAAGTGGAGAGAAGAGGAAGTGGGCTTTTTAAAGGTTAGATTTTTTGAACCATGGTTAATATTTAACCTTCGTAGATTTAACCATAGTTAAGATCTATTTATCGTAGGAGGCGCCATTATATATTTTGCTATTTATTAAAAGAAATTATTTATTGTGAAAGCTCTACGTGTTGTTGTTTTTTTTTTGAAAATTTTTGATTGGTCCAGAGCTACTAACACTATTCCTCTATACGTTTGAAATTCATGTAGTTAGTATGAAATTCAACATTTTTTAGGAAATCAAGGATACGATTTGACTTTTATAACTAGTATTAAATCAATTTGAAAATTTTATCTAAAATAGTTCCAATGGGAAATAAATTCTAAAGTAGACACTTTTTAAAAAAAACTTAAAGTAGAAAAATGATAGCATGTAACAGATGTTTTTTGAAGTGTTTTCAACAAATAATAATAATAATAAAATAACAAATATTATTTGTTTATTGAGAAATATTTTAAAACAAATATTTGGATCAGAGATTTGGAGTTACAAGATTTTTTAGAATATTTTTTAATAAACAAATATTTTTTTTATAACACTTCTAAAAACACCACTAATGTGGATGCTCTAACAGTAATACACAAACAATTTAGCAGACCGGTAAGTTGCATAGTGGTACAATGGCGGACGAGTTTTTTTTCTTTCTTTCGCCAATGGCAGACGAGTTCACGATCTTATAAGTTTCTCAATTTTGCAACCATCATTTATATGAAATTATTTTACGATAGAACAAGTTTTAAATACATTCAAGTTTCTTTTTTCTTTTGTTGTTATGCATCTTTTTTTCCTAATTGTATCAATTTAAATGGTTGGACTATATATAATTTTCTATTTTCTCAATTGCATATGTTCGTTTGTTCGTTTCGTGGGATGTAGAAAACGATATAGGCACAACTTCGGTTGTATTTTTAGAAGATGATGGGCACGCATCTCAAAGCAAGTGGATTCGTAAGAGGACACGCAAGGTTGAACAAACATACATACACATACACACACACAAGGCTTTTTATAATTACGTACTCACGCCAATACTACAAGGAACGTTACGAATATATTGACGATTGTTATTCATAATTACAAGTACCTTGGTCACGTGTCGTTCTAGATTATGTTAATCACTTGATGATTTTGTCGTTAAATTATTAAATAAATATACACACATGCAAGCATGGGCGCAAGACAACGATAAAACAAACAACTCGGGCTATGTAGAAAGGTGTATGTATTTGTCAATAAAGCAAGGCACTACGTACTATCGCAAAAATCATAATGTCATCCGGGATGTGACGAACTAGACCTAATCTTTGGATGCAAGGCCAACACATGAATAGACTTTTTCACTGGGTATTGAAATGGGCCGAAAGCAAAAACCTATATCCGCGTGGATGAACGGAACAACGTGACTTAGTTTTTGTGTAGCAGAAAAATCGAATTCGGATTGTGTTAACAATTAGGATTCGTCCACTACCACTAGACCTGCTCGACACGATGTTTTTACAGCAACTCGTTTAACTATAGCATATGCATAAATAAACATCTACCGAACCAACGCATCTCCGGTTCAATTTTGAGGGTTCATATTGGTACTGTCATTTACGTTAACTGTAGATTACTTCACCGATGGCTAATCGTCAAACAAACGAAAATAATAGATTTTAAAATTCTAATATAAACTTTACAAGACATATACAAAATCAATGGATTAGAAACAATCCTAATTTTTTTATTAACTAATAAATTAGTCCACTTTAAATTTAATAGCCCGGACCCATTCGGCCGATGGACTTTAAGTTTTGAAAAATCAAAAGGATTCAAGAAAAAGTTTAAATAAATTAGTGTCTTTCGTTGAAATTTTGTTATCGGTATATTAAATAAATCTCTTTCCTTGGTTGGCACATATATTATCGCGATGGAGAAAGATCACAATGTTCACGCGAGAGAGCCCCATGAAAATTTCATGACATTTTTGTTGGCCGTCGTCTGTCGGTCTAGGCCGTGACCGATAAATGTTCACATCGGTGACATTTTTTTCGAATATCTCTAAAAATCTTTTTTTTTTCTCATAACAAATATATAACTTAATTAAATACAAAGAGTTCGAATTAAATTTCCACCGTGTTCAATATTTTCTCGGATATTGATATACACCTTGTTATATTGGAATCAAACGTCATAGACTAAGCATGTGCAGGTGAGTGGTTAAATAGTATTAATATGCATCTACTCTTGATTTTTCACTTTTTTGAATTGTTCACTTGCTCTTTCCCTTATTAAATTGTAAGTAAGTTACTTATAGATTCCAATTTTGTCACCTTGTGGGGAAGGCCGATTCATTTATCTTTTCTCGGATATCTCAATTTCACACTCCACAAAAAGAGTCTTCTCCTGATGTCATGTTTAAACCCATCCTTTCTCCTATTTTCCTTTTTAGGACTTGCTCGGACCTTAATTTTCAAAGCAAAAAAAAATCACAAAACATAAAACTATGGTCTAGAGTTTTAGAGTATTTGAGAAAATTTATGGTTTTTTTTTTGTTAAAAAAGAAAATTTATGGTTAAAATTTATTATTAAGTTTTATGGGCTTAAGGTGATTAAAAATATGTTATATGGGCTTCCAACTCATAACAACACTAATTTATTAACGGACAAAAAAAAAGTCCAAAAACACAATTGATTATGAATTTTTTCAATCAAAATTACATAAGACGAGGTTGAAATTATATGTCTTGAACGTTAGATAAATTATTAGTGGACTTTTTGTTGTTGAACGATACGATATTTCCAATACTAAATATGTCTAAATGGGCTTTAATTCAAAAGGCCCAAACAGTAAAGAGTTCAGAATCATCTGTGATCTACTCCGCACGTGATGGTTTCTTGTAAATCGTAAAGATATAACAATAATCTTAAAGAGAGTGATGAGAAAATTTAACAAGACCAAACAAAGAAATAAACGCAAAAAAAAAAACGTTATATAAAAAAAAAATCCTCTTTCGTTCATCCGTTCAAGAAGCGAAGACGAACTTCATCTTCTACCTCAAGAGTTTCAGGTACGATTTGCCTTTCTACTACGATTCGAGAATTGTTTCTTAGAACTATCGATGGCGATGATGATGATGATGATGCTGATTTTCGAATTTTTCGTTCAAAAAATCTTGATATCTTCCCTCTGATCTGTTGATTGTGGTTAGTATTCTTCGATTAGGATGGAATCTGAAAATCTGAGTCCTCTGTTTTAGTATTCTTCAACTTGATGTTAAGTTTCTAAGAGATGTATAGATTTGGATTTGGATACTCGCAGATCCGATTTTTGTAGTCTTTGAACGTTTCGAGAAATTATCGGATTTTGGGCGATTCACTTTCTTGTTTTTGATTCTCAGAATGGAGCTAAAGAGCATTAAAGATGCGTTTGATCGTGTTGCAAATAAGCAGAAACTCTCTTATAGCAAAACAAATGAGATTGTTCAGATGCTTTCTCAAGAAATCGACAAGGCTTTGAGCATCATACATAATCCACCACCAGATACTCTGCTTGATCATCGATCTATCCTCGTTGATACGAAGAAAACGCTCACGGAGGCAGCTCCAGTCAATCAACTCGAAGCCGCTGAGAAAGAACTACATGTGGCTCTAACCAAATACCCCAAGGTTCTTGAGAAACAACTGAATCCAGAGATATCAAAGGCTTACAGGACCAATGCAGAGTTCGATACCCATATCGTTAACCAGATAATCGCCAACTTTTTCTACCGTCAAGGAATGTTTGACATTGGCGACTGTTTCGTTGCTGAAACGGGTGAATCTGAATGCTCTACCAGACAGCCTTTCTTGGAAATGTATCGGATATTAGATGCCATGAAGAGACGAGATCTTGGACCGGCTCTGAACTGGGCAATCTCAAATTCTGAAAAACTAAAGCAAGCAAGATCTGATCTTGAGTTAAAGCTTCACAGTCTACATTTTCTGGAGATAGCACAAGGCAAAAACTCTAAAGAAGCTATCAACTACGCCAGAAAACATATCGTCTCATTTGCTGATAGTTGCCTTCCTGAAATCCAGAAGCTCGTGTGTTCTCTCTTATGGAACAGAAAACTCGACAAATCACCATACTCAGAGTTTCTCTCTCCTACACTATGGAACAATGCTGTCAAAGAGCTAACCCGACAGTACTGCAACCTGCTCGGTGAATCATCTGAAAGCCCATTGAGTATAACACTAGCAGCGGGTGCACAAACGTTGCCTATACTATTGAAATACATGAACGTGATGGCGAACAAGAAGCTAGATTGGCAGACTATGGAACAACTCCCTGTCGCTGTGGAGCTATCTGAGGAGTTTCAGTTCCATTCGGTGTTTGTCTGCCCCGTCTCTAAGGAACAGTCAAGTGATGATAACCCACCAATGATGATGTCTTGTGGACATGTGCTCTGCAAGCAGACCATCAACAGAATGTCAAAGAATGGCGCTAAGTCATCGTTCAAGTGTCCTTATTGCCCGACGGATATAGACATCTCAAGGTGTAGGCAGTTGCATTTCTGAAACGAAGCTCGGGTTAAAACTTATGGCCGGAAAATCGGAACTAAGTTCTGACCGGTGAATTTGTGTCAAAATGTAATCTGTGTTCATTCAGGGAAGTTTTTAGATGATTGGACATCCCTCAAGAATGTGTTTGTGTTACTGTTTGTTTGTTTGTTACTTTGTTTGTTCAAACCTTCTGAATATAGAAATTCTTTTACGTTTCCGTAATGAGTTTATATTCCATGAAATATCATAATCTATCGCACTGGTCTTCCATTTCAAATTATGCAAGTTTTTAACATTTTTCCTTTTGATTCTGAGCTATTTGATTTTAATCTCAATGGAAAAAAATTTTATATAAAGTTCAAATTTGTGGTTTTAAAATCTATATAAAGTTGAATTGGTATGGTGCCTTTTAGGAAGAGACTTGAGTGTGAACAGTTGGCCAATTTAAGTGGAACACATTTATCTATCCAAATTAAACGTACCAAAACAAATGGAGCACTTTGGCAAAATTTTTCATTTTCAGTTTGACCGATTGACTTAGAATGTTATTGGTAGTTAATGGGGAACATAATTGTGAAATTACATAATGGGGAACACAATAGAGGCACAAAGTGGTGGAACTATCATCATCACATTTTATTCAATGTACAAAGTATATGAGACAAAAATAAAAAGAAGCAAAGACCACTTCCGCCGTTACAAAAAAAAACGAAAATAAGTTATAGTTTACAAATGATTCTTTATAATTAAAAAAAAACTAAGTTTCCACAATTTTTCTCACATACCAATCTATTTCTTCTTTGTATCACACCATTACAAAACTTCTTGATAAAGATAAAATAAAATACAAACAACAAACAAACCAAAAAGAGAAACTAAAATCTTGCATTTTCAAAGCCATGGAGGTCGCTGACTCTATTCATATGCTTCCTCATAATCGCCACTTTAGCCAATTTCTCAGCCGCTCGCCACGCTGAAGTCGGCGTAAGTGGCTCTGTCTTCTGAACCACAGGCTCTGGACTCTTCATCGCCACGTGTTTACCTGTCAAGCGTTTCAAATCTGCCAACTCAGCATCCACGCCACGTAAACACGCATCACTCGATCTTAAACCGTATTGCACCAACAAGGCTCGAGCTGACGTCAGCATTCGCTCAGCCCCCGAGTAATCATTGGCTTCGATTAGCCTCCGAGATTCGGCCATGGCTCGTGTGCTGACATGGAGGTTTCTCAGCCTTGCGATGTTCGTGTTAGATGATCTAACGGCTGTAGGACGTGGAATCAGAAGCGTTCGATCTTCAGAGTTTCTTATTTCCTGAGTTGTAGCGTCCACGTGGCGAGATCGGACGGTCATGATCATGTTGAATCTACGCGACGAAGAAGATACAGGCGATTTGAATTCCACCAACACTTCTCTTTCTTCCTCGCCGTACATGTCACCCAACCGGATCGACCCGGATCCGAGCCAAACAGGTCGACCCGATAGAGAGTACACCGATGTTATCTCTCCGTGACCCGACCCGGAAACCAACCCGAGATTCAGAGTAAGATCCTGAACGGATACACTCAACAGACACTTGATCCGTTTAACAAACGCATCTTCCGGGAGAGTGTGACCACACGCGCCGAGCCAAATCGTATGTGTTGGGATCTCCGAGTGAGAGAAGCGCGTGGATGAAACGAAATCAGATTGGGCCTGATGGGCCGAGTTTCTGTTACGGTCCGTTAAGACGAAAATGGTCGTGAACAGATTCTTTTGCCGGCGATCTTCGATCACTTTAGCCGCTTTCTTAACCGCATCGTTCACGCTCATCCCGTCGCCGTCACCGGAGATATCGTCGACGATCCTACGAGCTAATCTCCTCCCTTTCGCCGTCATCCTTCGCAACGGCGTCAAACGCTTTGAGCTCGAGGAGAACGTGACCATCGACAAACGATCCGTCTCTCGCAGAGACGATATCACAAGCCTCATCGCTCGCTTCACCGTCTCGATATTGCTTCCGCTAACGTCTAGAACGGTGACTAGATCCACCGGTGATCTACGCGTCGCCGGTAACGGCGGTGATTTGATTTTCATGACCACCGAGTATGTCTCGTGACCTCTTCCAACTGCCACAATTGCCGCTTCCGAAGACAGCTTAACGTCGACGTGTCCTGAAACGGAACCCGTTAACAGTTTCTTGGATGCTAACGGCGACGGCGTATTGACGAAAAACCCTTTGAAATCGCCGTTATCTTCTTCCTCATCGTCGTCATTTTCGTCTGACTCCGGTATGGTGTTGAAACCGGCAGGCGACATTGGAGATGAAATCAAAGGCTCGTCGTCGTTGTAGACTCGTAAACATTTGTTGCTCATGGATTCTCGGATCCTGGAATCGGATTCGGATCTATGTTTTGGAGATTTCTGAGCATCGAGAGATAAAGGGAGAAGAGAGGTTTCTCTCCAGGAAGCACCACAAACCGGGCAATCGGAGAGTAGATTCCGATCACCGTCGCGTGAAGCCACGCAGGAGAAATGAAACGTATGCGAACACTCCGCCGTGAAAATCGCCGTTCCTCTCCCTGCTTTCGCGCTCTGTAAGCAAATTCCACATCTGCTGCTGCTACTCTGCTCAAAACCAAAAAAATGCTAACTTTGAGTATCGAAAAGTCTTATACTGTTTCGATTCAATTCAATTCGATTCTTACTTTGTTGAAACAGAGTCTGGATTTAAGGAGAGAGAAGCTCGCCGGAGATTTAGGCGAAGAAGGGGTCGAGGAAGAAGAAGAAACGCTGAGAAGAGAAAGAGGGCTTCTGTTTCTTGTCGGCGTCGTGGCCGTCGGAGTTACGTCGCCGGAAGTTCTGCATTGAAGCTTGGGACTAGCGGGAAGAGACGATGGCGAAGGAGTAGCGACGGCTGTTGCAGCCCAACTCTGGCAACGGAAGGTAGAAAAGCCCACTGAATCGGGTCGGGTATCCGACGTCGGAGTAGACGGGTTAGAGAAAAACCCGAATCTAGAAGTGTGTTTTTGCCGGCTAGGCGAATCATCAACTCTATGATCGTCTTTCTTTTTGTGTAACGAAGTCCAGAACGTTCTTCTTAAACCGTTAATCATCTTTCAACTTTCTTCGTGTTGTAATGACTGAAATTTTTCTCTGGAGAGGAGATGAAAGTTTCGAGCTTTTAATATAAAAACGATGAAGACACTAGAGAGAGAGTGGGAGAGTGATAAAGAACAGGAGAAAATGGTGGGGTTTGAGTTTTTTTTTTATATTATAAAAAAGTGGCCTACTTTTTAATTTTTTCTATTTCATTAATCAGAGGGAATAGTGAAGATTGATTATTGGGATTATCAAGATTTTTATTTTTAAATGGAGAACAAAACGTTTCAAAAAAAAAAAATTAGCAGTAAATTTATGTTTTGAAAGTTACTGCTTGGCCTTTGGTCTACGTCTGGTGTTCTTGGCTAGAGACTGAATCGAGTAAATCCATCGACATTTTTCGAGGAGGTAAAAAACTAATCACTCCTATGAACCTACCAAAGTAAATTATTTCTCTCTTTTTAACAGCTAGAGTCATTTGTGCTTAATTTTACTTTCAGCCAGTATGATTTTTATTAATTACCACCTTTAATTTTGCTATTATATTTGTTTGTTTTATCTATTGCAGCTCTAATATACACTCATTATTATACAAATTTAACATAAAAAATAACAAAACATATTTCTCTATAAAACCATATCTATCAAAATTTGAATGTGTAATATTACCAAAACACGGAGTATAATCAAGTGTTCTGGTTAAAATGTTGCAGATCAGATTAGACAGTGGATGTAATTAACTATTTAACGCAGTCAAAATGAGTTCTTGTTTGTATATTTTTTTTAGGTGCCGGAGAATGCTGCGGCAAACAGCTAGTGAAAGAGAATATGGTTGTAACTAAATGTGATCAGTAAAAAAGATAATGAAGCATAGTAAATGGAGAAGAAGAAGAAGAAGAAGATGATGTTTTACTCAGAAATGCACAAACCAAAGTAGCAGCCTATTACTGTGCATGTGTTTACTCTCTCTTTAAGTGAGTCGGTCCATTTTTATCTTTACGAGTCACATTTAATTTAGATTGCATTTTTATCACTTTTTCTTCTTACACATGTTTTTTATAACAGCTTTTAGTTAAACAACGTACATGGCAATGGCATGCACTGATTCACACACATATATGTATCTGGCTGCTTCACGTGTATGAATTGTCTATTGTATTGTATCCACGCTTTTTATTATTATTCAAAGTTCAATTCAAAGCGTTTACCTAATAACATAACAACGAATCCAATTCATTTAACGAATACTGTATCAATCTTTAGTTACCAAAGTATGCTTTGTTTTTCTAGCTAAGATGGGTGCCTATATATATGAACTATATCTTCTCGATTTGAATAATGTTTGTTTTCTTTTGTTCACCGAATATATGAATAATGTTGTTTAAATATGAAGATTTGGAGGTATCGATCTAACATTTAGGACCTAACAAAAAGATAATGTTATGACTAAAGTCTAAGGTTATCTTTCTTCGTAGTATTCTAATTATTTGTAACTTATAATTAATCGTCGCACATTCCCTATGTTTCAGAAGATTTTTGTTTGTTTTCTTTCAGTTCCATGTGCCGCACCGAAAACATAGACTACTTCAAAAAAAATTCTTTTGCTTATTGAGAAGTGACAAAATTTCGAATATGTAACTATGCCATGCATAATAATTATTGTTAGTAGTTGATATTTTTTCTCGAAAATCTAATATATAAGTACATAATATATACACAAATATAAATATGTATTAAACAACGTTTGGTCATATATATTTGTATCGCCGATGACAACAACTGTGGTATATAGCATGTAGTAGAAAATGTCTGCAAAATAATGTTTTTCTTTATATTTGCATTTCATGTATTTTTCATATAGTTGTAATTGTTAGCTTGCTGTCGTCGTGATTTATTTAAAAGTAATTAAATACATAAGTGTGCACTAAAAAGTTTGTATCAACATAAAACGACAATGAACCAGCAGAACCACCGTCCAAAATCTTGAGTTTAACTTAAAATTAGTGGAAACATGAAATACATTTTTTTAGAAAAAAATGCTGTGTAATAATTAAATTTACAACGACATGTATTGTTTATCACAGCTCCAAGTTCCAATAAACCTATTGCACCAAATTTAAATCTTATGAATAACGTTTATTGAAAAAAATAATACTGCTACATATTTTTTTAATGAAAATATGCATAGAAAAATGAAAATATCACGCAAAAATAACTTAAAATGAACAAAAAAAAATGATAATTAGTTTTTCAAAAAACCATCTTATTGAATAATTAATTTAATCCGTAACATTGGTTGAACTTAACAGATCATAAGGCGTCTAGGAGAGTCGCACCAGCGGCCGGAGCAGACATGTAAACGAGGTTTTGTCCTAATGTAAAACTTTGATACACTCTTAGCTTAATTAAGATCTTCTATAACAACGAAACATTAAAACCAAATATAGTAGGTTTTGCATACGACATCGTACCATATAAAACCAACGAGTAGGTCACTCTCAAGAAGTGTACTCATTCGTCGTTTTATCGACTATATATAAGTATTTCTTTACAAAACCAAAATTGCAAATATAAAATGTTAACTAGGTCACTTATTTGTTATGTTGTTCGTGAATTGAGATCAAACTCATACGAATATTTTTTTTGGCTTTTTTTGTACCTATGAAACCTATGGATTAGGGTTTCTTTGGTTTTAACCCGATGGATTAGTTTTTAAGTTTCAATTTGTAAAACGTTATTTCAAAACCAAACTTATTTAAAACAAGAACTTAAATCTTTCTCTCTTTTCCTGGTTACTCAAGCTCATTTTGAAGACAAGAAAAAGTCAAATATTCTTTCTAAAAAACAACTTAAAGCCAAAAATATCAGTCTAATCTTATTTTTTCTGGTCGGGCTATATTATATCTAAAATTTTCGATAATACTTAATTAACAAAATGTATACATATAAAAAAACAAAATTGTTATGAAGAGGTACAGCCATGCGTCACATGACATGCATAAGAAGGTCCAAGAAACTAAGTTTGGGTTTATGGAGACGATCCCTCTTATCGACGAAACCTTCTGCCTGGACCAGTTTCTTTCATGACTATTTACTCCATTTTCATTTCTCGTTAAACTCTAACTTTTGTTACTCGCCATTCGAAACCTGAAAAGAAGTGTCTATCAAGTCTTCACATTCTTAGACCCATGTGTCTAACTAATTATAATTAACAAGTATTCAAAATGTGTTTTACTAATAAAGTCTTTGAAAATGTATTTTTCATGTAATCAAGTTTATGTATGTGTGAGTTTATATAAATAATGTATAAATGTATAAAACTAAAAAGTGTATGTATGTAGTTTTGCTGTTTTTTTATATATAAATCATGTTAAAAAGTGATCTTACTTTCTTTTATAAATTTCGTTTATTTACATCAACTAACCAAAATAATTATTACAGTTTAAGGGTTATTTAAACTTACCACCCTTGCCTAACAAAGAGAAATAAAATAACTACGTCCACAACAATTTGGATATAGTTTTGTTACCAAACTCAGTCGCCATCCTAAATACTATAATCAAGAGATGAAATTATGGAGTATTTTTTAATATTTGATGCGAGTTTTGTAAACCATTATGTAGAGAACAAGACTTGGTCGCGTGAGACTAAAAAAATTCAGATAATGGTCGTCACTGCGTATTTAATTTATGGATTTGACCAAACTAATCATCGAACTTTTGAATTTTTCAAAAGAGACTTATATTTCGTAAATCTTACTATTAGATAGGATCAAGCAAGATCTAACACTTTATACTAATATAATAATATAATTAATTCTATATATCATATCCCAATGCCTAATTTATTTATTAATGTAGGGTTAGCCGTAATCAAACACTTCACATGTAATGTAAGCAAAGAGGCCATGGGGGACATGTTTGCCCTAATTTACTTGGACATATTAATATTTTATAATGTTATTTTTCCTAAGAGTAACATCTTATACATTTGTATTCTGAATATGTCAAGAATATCTTGTAAACTATGTATTAGAGTTAAAAAAAACTTATCTAAAAAAAACCAAGCACATCTTAAGTTCCTAACAATAACAACCTTACACCAAACCATTAAACATAGCTTAGTATATTGAATCCTAAATACTACTATTATAACCAAAACTTGAATTGTACAAAATTTTCATGCTCACTATAAATGCTCATAATTAATAACTAAGTGGAAGATTTGGTGAACATCATAACCACCATATATTGACCCTATAGAATATAATAGAGTTTTAAGAATTAAAACTACAAAAATATTGTGTTTTGTCGGTATGTTCAAGCTAAGAGAATGATTTGTAATGAGTAATGAAGAGAGAGAGAGAGAGGCTTTTATGTTGAGGAAAAACATAGCTTGATTAAGGTGTTAAGAAAAGGTATCGGTAGACATAGCATATGGTGGTGGTTTGGACCGAAAATGTTTAAACCAACTATGTTGACAAAATATACATATTAATGTTGTGGTCCGTTGTATATTGCTTGATTATAAAATTTATAATTCGTTTATTTATTGTTATACGTTTTTGGTAGGGCAAATATACATAAGGGGTTTATGCTCACTTATTCCATTTGCGACGCGGAAATTATTTTGACCTGGCCTTTAAGCGATATTTTGAGGGATTTTGGATCATATTTTTAAATATTATTTTGCCTTAGTTTTTTTCTTTTTTTGCTATCAACAAGCGACGATATTTTTTTAATAATTATTTATACTATTATTATAGATTTTGAAAGTCAACTATAAAAACAATATTTTATCGGATAAATCTTTTCGTTCTATTTGTTGACATGACATGACATACCATACGATCCTAAGCGATAACGTTTATATATATATATATATTAGTGATATAATATAAAATTTAAAATTATAATTGGACGCACGCATAAATCAGATGTATATTGTGACTGATCTGTTTAAAGAAAAAATGTTTCTATAATTTTTTTTTGTTCACCTAAAATGTTTTTTAACACTGTAGCTTTCTTATTCAAGGTAAGCGTCAATACAAGTTAAAATCCATACCAAAGGAAAGGAAAAAAAACAGAGTAGATTAAAGAGGAAAAGCATGGACGGATGTATCAATCAAGGAGGGGGAAACAGCCTCTTCCTTTCCAAGAAAGGATTGATGACACAGCCTAAATCCAAGAATTTTCAATGTTGAGCTTCCAAGGCAATCTCTGACAAGTAACCAGCTTGGTCCATCTTGTGCTATATAGGAGTGGTATCTTCGTCCTAAAACAACGCTATCAGCAATGGCTTGTGCTACAAGGTTTGCTGAAGCAAGGCCTATCTTTAAGCTCCAAGAATCTAGAGAACTAAGCATAGAGAGAATATTGCTTATCAGGTTGCGCAGGGGAGGATGTCTTTGTGGATTGGCCAGGGCGGAAGAGACAAGAGGGTTGGAGGTCTCGAAGATTACCCTGGTTAGTCTCATTGTCTTCAAGCTCTCAACAGCCCAAAACATACCGAGCAGATGAGCTTCTAAAGGTGACGATGTTTTGGAGTAAGTCCGTCGGCTATGGAACAGAGGTTTATATAGTTCGAAAAAAAGAAGTGTGAGTCTTCTTCACTAACATTTTTCTAAGTACTTACGCTAGTATTAATTTATATAATTTTCGAACTTTCTTGTGAATATTAACTCGAAATTGTACGTTTATTCATGCGTGTACACTACTATATATTTTTATTTTTGAAAAATTTTCAAGAATCCAAATATTTAAATAGCATATAGTAGGGCAATGCTAATCACATTTTTTTTTTTACAATTTGGATGTATAGTCTTAGAATACTAGAGTAGACAAAGTCAACTTTAATTTTATCTCTTTGATCATAGTAATTTGGGTTACAACCATAATTACATTAAATAATTTTGAACTTTATTTTGTCTTTTACACCAAACTTTACTTATATAACAACATCTCTCTTTATTTTTATTACATTTTTAGGTCACTCAATACAACATAACATAAATATTACTTAACATATATGATATATCAAGCTGAAACGGCATCGTTTAGAGCTTTAGCTACTGATCCAACTGATGTTACAACATTTTCACTAACATTGTTCTTGAGCATACCACCACATCCTCCTCCTCATGATCCACCACAGTTACCACAGCCAGTGGAACCACCGGTGCAACCGGCATGGCAGCCACCACCGCATCCTCTAACCGTCGTCATCCCACCACCACACCCAGTGCCACAACCACCTCTACGTCCACCACAACCTCCACAACCACCACAATGACCACCCTCTTCTTCTTCAACTATGTTTCCACATTTTCCACCACAATCACCACCGCAGCCGCCGCTGACGTTTGGATCCTTCGACAAGCACCTAGCACCGCCACTGATCTTCTCAGCCACCACAATAACTGGAGTAGTCATCTCTACATTCACCATAGCTTCTTCTTCTTCATTCTCCTTGCTGATTTCCTCTGTTATTCCATTAGCTTTCACTACTTCTTTTGGGGAAGCACTAAAGCCTTCCTTCTTAAGAAGATCATTGAGTATAAAAGCAGATACAACTCCAGGCACAACCAGCCATTCCTCATTTGCCTACATTCATATCAAAACAAACCTTCAAGTCCAAGGAAGAAGCAAAACAGAGCAAACCCTAAAGGTTCAAACTTTACCTCGATAGAACCGAGTTTCAAATCAAGCAACCCAACAGCTTTTCCATAAGGATGTTGCTTTGAGAATTCAACAGCAGTCATGAAATCTTGGTCGCTTCTTTGCTTTGCGCAATGTTTTGGCTCATACTCCAGCTTCCTTCCGGAGTAAACTTTCACCATTCGAGTACCCGAAATCTCAAACAAAGGACCATCTAAGCCGGGATTGCTTGTCGTCTGCTTAAGTGACCATTTTGAATCAAGTAAAGACCAGAAGCTCCCATCATACTCAGCCAGAACATAAGTTTCACCACACTCTTTCACACCAATCACTTGTCTTCTATCACCTTTGGGTGCTGCATCGGTGGAGTTCCTCATTTCAAGGCTGATAACCTCTGTTTCGGTTTCATCAACAACGCGGGTAAAACCCTTAGCAAGACGAGTCTTTCTGATCATAGGAAAGAAACAAGAGTCTTTCAGTGAAGGTCTTGCTTGAACCAAACGTAAAACAGTTGGACTACGAGTTGGCGGCGTGAAAGAGACAGAGACTCGAAGAGAGATTGGGTTAGGATCATCTGCATCTCCCTTTTTCGTCGGTGTTAACTCCAGCCACTTCTCAACAGAGAGTTTAGTAACAGGAAACAGAAACTTCGAAAGCGACAAAGAAGCAAAACCTAAGCTTTTAGACTTAGAAGACATTAGTTGGAAACAGAGCTCTCCTTTAGGTTCACACTGAAACAGAGCAACTTGCTTTTCTCCACAAGATTCAGACAAAATGGTAAGTCTACGCTCAGCGTTAAACAGAGAATCAGGTTGAGACTTGCTGAACACAACAAAGACCTTTCCTTTATGAGCTTCCGGTAAGTTCTTTACCCCAACAATCTCCAAGATCACCTCAGTGACTTTCACCTCTAGAAACTTGATCACATTCCAAGACTCTTCCTCTTTCGGTTTTGATTTCTTGCCCGAACAAACGTAAGGAGAAGTTGAGATTGCCTTTGGAGTATTACCTCGATTCATAGCACCGGCTTTCCAATACCTTCGACCAAATGTTTCTTCCCATTGAAAAGTAGTTCCAGAGAAGCCAGTGTCAAGCTTCTTACCTTTGCTTCTATCAGAATCCGTATCATCATGCTCCAATACCGAACCAATCATCTTCTCCAAGTCCTTGCAGTAAGAGAGAGCGTGAAGCTGATGTGTGTGCCAGATAAGATCAATATCGTAA
>OVAN01000934.1:186-47717 GCA_900406275.1 Anastatica hierochuntica | reverse complement strand
TAAATATTTTGTATGGGCTTTTTTAAATAATCTGGGCCAAACCAACCTTTTAGCCCAGTCAAATTAAACGCAAAAAATCATATAGATTTCGAATTTGAAGAAATCGCCATGGAAATCGCCATGGAGATTTTCTCTCTTGGTCTCACATGCTTCCTCCGGCCTCCGCCGCTAAGGTTCGTTCTCCGCCGTTGAGTGTGGTTTTGTTTCGATTTCCAATTCAGATTCCGTTCTGAATTTCTCCGTTTTCAGTTGTTTTCTACTGATTCTGTTCATCCATTTCCCCTAATATTTTAGGGATTCGTAGGAATTTAGGTTTAAATCCTCTGCTTTAGAATGTGATTTTCCATCTCGAATCGATACTGTTCCAGTCACAAGCTATAAGAGATGACTGTTAGTGACATTTTCTCAGATAATGGTGACTATTAACACCATTACCTTCAGGATCATGTACTCTTTTAAAAGGATTCAGTGGATGATCATTTTGATAATCATATCTATGTTAAAGGGTTTACTTACTGGTTTTGCAGCATAGTCGAAGAGAATGCGACTCCTACGAAACCAACCACTTTAACCGAGGCTGCTAAGCTAAAGGAGTTTAGGAGGACTGTAGAAACCGATTTAGATTCTAAGAAGAGCAAGAAGAAGCAGACATCAGACGCCAACAGCAAATCATGACATCTTCGCATCTCCTCCTCCTCCTGAAAGCCAACCAGGCCGCTTCGTAACAACAAGTCAAAGGAAACAAGAATATGGAGGAATTTGCAACAAGGAACTTGCGAGATTCTATTAAAGCCTCAAATGTTAGTAGTGTCTTTACATTTGTTGATGTTAATTGGGATGGCTAGAGATGCAAAAACTGACTTGTTTCAAATTTTTGTATCAACAGGAGCAAAGTGGGAACATAATGTTTAGGGAAGAACATGCTGTGAAGTCATCATCAAAGAAGATATACAACCCGAAGAATCAGGAACTAACAAGCAATGGTATATTCAAATCTGATAGAATCCCTCCTGGTTATTCAGAGAAGGAAGGGTTTCAACTTCTTCAACATTGAAATGTATTATTCTTACATAATATGAATTATTGCTCTTGTGTTATGAAGATGTCCAAATCAAAAGAAAGAATTGTTATAAAGCTTTTAATATAGTAGAGTTTCCATCTCTTCTTTGAACTTAACCATAGCAGCTGTTGGTAATGTAACCATAACTTGAACCCCTCCAACCATTTCCGGCTCCAACCTAGACGGTTTCATAAACATATTAACCGCCCTAGCCGTCTCATCCGGGACCACAGGGATGATACTAATCGGTTCACCCCACCCGAAATCCATCGATCCGAAAATACCAATATTCCTCCAATCTGTTAATTCCAGTAAACCATCATCTATATACTTACCTCCCAACTTTAAATTCATCCTAATGATTTTTTCAATGGTCACTAGCTCTTCTTGGAGATAGTCTTTTTCGCGGGCCTTTCTCTTTGCTTCTTTTATTAGCTTCACTATATCTGAGATCTTACATTCTTCAACTTCTCTTGCGGTTAGTGGCAAATACACATCTATAAATGCGTTACCGTAGTAACCATCAGGCAAAGGTGGTTCTACAACGTCTCTGATTCCTATGGAAAATCCCAAAACTGTGACTCCATCTTTGTCTAGACTCAAAGCTTTAACTCTTGACTTCCAAATACAAGCACCAATAACTTCGAAAGTAGTGAGTGTCTCATTTGAAGATTCATACTCTTTCTTTGTAGTTTCTTTCAACCTTCTTATGCTCTCTGCTCTTATTTTTATTTTTTCCGTTACCTGATTACACATTTAAATTTTCATATAACTAATAAATATGATTTTAGATAATACAAAACAAATAAACTAGTGTTATGGTACAACCCAAATCACACATCGGATATGTTAGAGCATGATTAGTGGGAGACTCTTCATAAAAAAAAAATATATATTTAAATGCAAAGGGTTTTTAAATTTTAAGAATCCTTGTAAAAGTTTCTTATTTAAAGTCTAATATACAAATAGAGTCCAACTCCTATTTAGTGTTACGCCTTTTGAGAGTAAAATTCCAAAATCAATTCCGTGAGAGCTTTGCCGGTTTGACCCATATATAGCGGAAAATATTACACTAAAGGGAAGGGTTGAACATAGTTTATGACCGACATTTGGCCCCATAATAGACATTTGGTTCGAGTGGGGCGTCTAACTCGTCATAACAACTAGAAATCCAACCAAAATCTAATCATTTTTTTTGTTGATAACTAAGATATTCGGAGTTCGTCAAATTTTTACCACTAGGTCAACACTTTGTTAGTATTTTACAGGTGATATTGTTATGTGCTTACCCAATCATCGGCAGGTAAGTAAGGTGACGCAGCCGTGTCGCCGTCGGGAATAAAAGGAGGTTGATCATCTTCAGGCTTTCCCAAGAGCCTCTCTCTTTCCCATATCGGTGTCACCGTCACATTCTTCTTCCCGCCGGCCAACTCCGTCAAGGCACTCATCATAAGAGCCATTCCATATCCATCACACACTGCATGCGATAACGCAATCCCTAACATGAATCCTCCACATTTAAACTTTGTCACCTGCGTAAAATAATCATTACTATTGTCATAAGGTTTTGTATGGATGTTAAGTTTATATCGATTTTTTTATTTCTCATAAGTCCAAGTTTAAATTTGTATTATAGGATGCAGCTTAATAAAAAAATATATTGTCCCATTTAAACATATATACTCACGTTATACGTAAAAAATAAAATAATTACAAAATATATAATTATATCACTCTTAATATTCTTTAAGAAAATGCATGCATGCATGATCAAATGTATACAAAAATAAGTTTTTATTTTTTCGTGAATGTAATTTTCGTCCTTATGTATAATATATGAATGATTTGTGTACGTACCTGCAAAGCAAAAACTAAATAACCATCCTTATCAGCTTGAAGATCAGGCAAGAACTTCAAGGTTGTATCAAAGTCAATGTTCTCCAAATACTCCAATGAAGGAAGTTCTACATTTGCATTAGCCACCGTGAACGCCACACCGCCTTCACCGCCGCCGCAGGTCAACTCAAGCTTCCGGTCACTCTCCCGCCGCTTCAAGCTCCCTGAAAGAGGATAGTAGTAACCGAGAAGATCAGACAAAGCCTCCTTAAGCAAAGACTCTGGTTGATCATCATCATCATCATGATCATCAAGAACGTTCTTGGCTTTGAAAACGTAAGCTGACTTGTAAACAACTTCATTGTAAGGATCATTGTCAAGTGTTGAGAGTGAAAGAATTTGATAAGGTATATCTTTCAAGGGTTTCACCATTTCGATGTGTTTCTTCTCGACAACTAAAGGAGTTGATGATGAGCTTATTTGAATCGACATTGTTTTTAATTTCTTTAGCAAAACTTTAAGAAGTGTCTTTTACTTTGTAGGTTTCTAAGTAAACCATTCTTATATATATATATTCAGATATTTAAGTTTTAATTATTCACTTTTTTTAGTTAATTGAAACAATGTAAACAACTCTTCGCCACGTTACGTTAAGGTCAAACGTTATAGGTTGTAACTAGTCTTGGTTAAATGGCAAACATTATAATAACTCTTGGACAATAGTATATACTAGTATATACCACCAAAAACATATTTTATACCTATATATTTTAAACTTTTAGTCAAAATGTTATTTTTAGTTTTTAATTAATTTTGAGGTAGACATTATAAAATACCTATATATTTTAAACTTCTGTTCAAAATGTTATTGCCGACTATAACGTCATACTTTACAACTCTTGGCCACGTTAGCTTCAAAAACATTATAATAACTCGTGAATAATACTAGTATATAGCACTATATTGTACCTATAAATATATTAAAATTTTAATTAGACCGCTGTTAACTTTATAACTAATCAAAGTTATCCATTATACAAACTCTTTGGCAACTTTAACGTCAGACAATAGGAAAAAATTGTAACAAGTATTGAACATGAATAATAAATCAAATTAAATAAATAATAGAGGAAATTCACAAAAACATAATATGTTTGTTTCGCAATTCTCACACAAATTATGTAGATTAAAAAAATTATAAAATACACTATAATATACTTATTTAATACGTAAATGATTGTTATTGGCTATTCAAAAGAGTAAAAAATATATTGAATATAAAAACATACATTAGAACGTAACACTCTTTGTGAGATAAAACAAAAAATTTTAAATGACATTTTTTTTTGTGAAAAGAAGATAGTACTAGAAAATATTGGCGACATTATGACCACTCTTAGAGCATCCTTAGTCCAAAAATCCTTAACTATTTATGGGTGGGACCATGAATAGTTAAGGATTTTTGGACTTTAGAGTCCTTAGCATCATTATCTTTTTTTTAAGAAACTTATGTTAAGAACCTTGGGTTAATGATGCTCTTAAAATCCTTTGTTAAGGATCAATCCTTAACTATTTTCGCGGGTCCCACGACACGTGGCGGTCCGCGATTGGTTAGAAATTTTGTTTTTTTTGTTTTTTTGTTTTAAATCAGAAATAGTGAGACCCATGAATAGTCAAAGATTTTTGGAGAGTCTCACGGATGGAGATGCTCTTAGCCGCATTGAAACATATTGATATGATATAAAATGGAGGCTTATTTATATGCTTGATACTTGGAGGCAGCACAAACAGAATACAAAATCTAAAGTTTCTGCTTAGTAAGAAACAAACAAAGAACATTGAGATTGGTTCAAGAGGAGCATATAACAAGTTTGCATATAACAAGAGGAGCATATAACAAGTGTTATATGCTTCAAGTTTGCAATCTGAAAAGGTTTGTCATTTGCATGTTTTGGTCATTGGAGATTCAAGTTTAACCAAAGAGAAGTCACAAGTTGAATCTTTTGTTCATCTTTTGCAGACTCAAAGAAGCTTCACATGGAACTCATAAACAGAGAGAGAACAAAACTCTTTTAATGACAACCAACAGAAGCTTCAACATTTGTGGTTAGACTATTTTTGTCTTCCTACAAATCAAGTTTTAATTTGTCAACAGATTCAGGGGGTTATTGATTAAGGATCAAATGCATAATTGTGTTTCCTTCTCTAAAGGTTGAATCTTTGGCCAAACATGTTCTGCTTTTCCACATTACAAGAATTGTCTTCCTATCTCATACTCTTCACAACTGAAAACAGAGTAAAACAAAACCGAAAAAACTATATAGCAAAACCTCAATTCACAGTTTTACTTTTACTCTCCTTCCTTCACTTCCAGAGAAGCAATGACCGAGCTCTAAGATGTTAATGGCTCAGGGCATTACCAAAGATGGCTAAGTCTTGATGATGCTGTGGTCAAGCTTCTTCTTTGAGTCATGTTCAAAAGGTCTCTCTCTCTGGCTTTTGTTTTCCCATCACGTCTCTGTATCTTCTGCTTCTTCTTCAATTACAGTCGGGAGCGAGCCTTCTCTGCTGAAACCGGGGTTTAGGAACTTGGCAACAAAAGCCCATAGCTTATAAACATCTTCAAAGTTTGTCAAAAAGCTGAGAGAAGCTGTGACAACCTCAAATCTCACAAACCCATTTTTCCCACCGTGCTTACCGGCTTCCCTCTGCAGATGCAAAGAGCTATCTTCCTTGATCCTAGCGGCTCCACGTTGGTTTCTCGGGATATCCATTATACGTATGTGACTCAAGATACCAATACCAAGAGATATACCTTCTCTTTCAGCCAGTTTCAGAACAATCTCTGGACTAACAAAACCTTTGCTTTTGTCTTTCACATTGAAAGCAACCGCTGCTCCTCTTTCGTATTTTATCTTGGGGCCATAAATCTGCACAAGATTCATGTGTCTGCTGCTACCGTCACTGCTTGATTCAGGCACTTTCAGTTGTAGCAAAGAGATCACAAGCCAGTTAATCAGAAACCTGAGTCTAGTTGTGGTTTTACTAAGACCTAACATATTCACATGATCGATATGGCTGCAAACTATCTCAGGTTCCCTTCTATCCCAATCATCCCCATTCGGATTTTCACCTTCACTTTCGTCATATACACTGGCCAGAGAAGCTTCCCCTTGATCCAAACTGTGACTTACACGGTCCACGTTAAACGAAACTCGTGTTCCTCTGCTTGGCTGTTCATCTTCCATACCCATAAGCCTCCCACCAGTACCCCTTCTCCCCAATAACCTAAACTCGCCTTCTGTTTCTCGTCTAATTGCATTGTCTTTCATTTCTGAGGAAATCTTGGAGCTTGACCCATTTGATCCAAAACCGGATCCTGCGCGATACATAATGTTACCGCCGTTTTCCTCCTGTATCTCTTGAATTTGGAAACTTTTAGTCTCCCTCAGTTTCCGTGATGGCGTTGAGTTTGTCTCCTGAGTAGCTGACAAAACTGCGGCATCAAATGAGAGGACATCTTTACCATCATACATCGGACTTCTGTAACTCTTTGCTACCAGTTTTGGTGATTTCCGTTTGCTGGTAAACCAAAACGGTGGCAATGGAGAGGCGATTTTATGGTGATTCAAGTGACTTGCACGGTCAGACCCAAGTGGACTTTGACCCAAGTCGATCCAAAATGAATTATCGGACGACTCATCTTCGCTGAAAGCTGGACTTTTCATCAATTCTCCAACCGAAACGCTTTCATTTTCTTCAAATATGGTACTACTAGTCCCATCTCTGTCAGAAACGCTGTCTTCTAAGAGCTCTGTCTCAAACACATCTCTCACTTGAGCTGAAGTGTATGCACCGGAGAAAGCCGGCATCTGAGCTCCTTTACGAGAATCCTTGGTGGCAGCTTTAGAACCATTTGTACCAACGTCATGATCTTCAAGACCAACCAATCCATCCAAACCATCTATCGAATCACTGAGATATAACGGATATTGAGGTGTGATCTTCACTATTCCTGATCCTGTTTTCCCGGACTGACTCTGAAGATTACCCATCACTGACTTCTTAATCAACAGGCAACCAAAACCTGTTGGATCATGCCCAAATACCTTGTAGAATGAGGTGATGATAAACTCTGGTCGAAACAATGATAACCCGAGGGAGTCCATATCTTTGGGACCTAAAGAACCAGCATCAAGCAACACATGCCAGTTGTTCTGCTGAGCCAAAGCCATCCACTGGTAAGAGTACTTAGAACCCGTAACTCTAGACTGCGCAGGAAACACAAACAACCCAACCGCAGAATCCTTTTTCTTCCTCTTCTTATGAGACAAACGCTTCTTCAAATCCGTGGAACACAGCTTCAAAGTTGGCCATTTAAACCAAGCGTTATAAGCTTTAGCTCCTTTCTCACGCGCAGTTTGAGCCATCCAATTCACAGACTGACTCTCGTGATCAAACATTGTCAAAAGCCGCTTATTCGTATGGAAAGGGTAAGATTCCGCAAGCAACCTAAACGCAGAGCCTCTACTAACAGTGAACACAAGACCATACTCACTCTCAGGGATATTAAGATAATCCATTATCCTAGTCTTGAGATCATGTTCCACTGTTCCACTCTCAGCTCCACCGTAAAGAGCATGGTTACTCAAATTCGCAGTGATCTCAGAGAGACTAAACGTACAAGAATCCCAATAATGCATAGCTTGAACATACGAAAAGAGACCAAATCCACAGTAATCAAGACATACCTTTGAATCTGACAAGTGACAATACTCATCAGATCTCAATTGATCAACTTTCTCAGATGTTTCATACTTTGGATACATTGTTAAGAACTTGTTGAAAGCTTCAAGGAGCTCAGGTATGTCATCTTCCGACTCAAAATCGCGTTCCGCGGCTAAAGCGGTTGCGTTTAAGAATTCACGTTGTGCGTTAAGCCTAGCTAAGGATCTAGAGCGAAGACCCAAGCTTTCGTCTTCTTCTCCATTCTCTTTCTCAATATCTTGAGATTTAAAGAGTGACCCATTTTCAGATGCTTCTTCAAGAGCTTCCCTAAGCTTATCTTCATACAATTTCCGAAGCATCGAAGCTTTTCTTCTAACATCGATTGGTGAATCAGACTCATCTTCTCTCCTCCTGCTCTTACTCTTATCTAAGATCAGAGCAGCACAGTGATGAATTTGCTTCCACAGAGAAAAATGCATCAAGCTTTGTTTTTTCTAATTCAGAAAGATTCAACAGAGAAGATAACGAAAAGGGTTTCTTCTTCTTCTTCTTCTTCTTCTAGCCCATAAGAAAAAACCCTAAAAAGAGAAGATCTTGAAACAGATCAAGATTAGCCTCTAAAAACGGAAACTTTCACTGAACCCAGAACACAAAAATTTAGAAAATTTATGGGTTTTTAATAATCAAAAACGAATTTCACGGAAGAGAAGCAAAAGTTTCTTCAACAAACAAAAACCCAATTTCGTGAAGAGAAAAAAAAAACTAAACTTTTTAAAAAAATTTCTGAAAGATTAGATAATAAATGCAAAGCTGACTCCTTTCACCACCAATCTCTCGTTTCATTTACTACTACAACACACTCTCTCTCTCTCTCTCTCTCCTCTCAGTGCTCTCTCTCTCTCTCTCTCTAAGCTTCCTTTACAGTTCAGTCAAAAAAGCTATTGACTTTTTTTTTTTCTCTGCAATGGCTTTTAGGGTTTTCAGCTTATTTTATGTGTTTATTTATAGACTAATTGATATAACTATGGTTATTATTTTAATCACAGAAAAAACAAACGCAAAAATTGTTTTTTTTTTACTTAAAAGAATATATATTTTTGTCTTATTTATAAAAACGTATGAATTAGTCAACTCTGCCAGTAAAGAAAAAAATATATTTTGTTTTGTGTTAAAAAAATCACCTTATAAGTTTTATTTTGGTAATTTAAGATTATAATTGATTTTTAATCCATAAAATGAATATTTTTGTAATTGGATAGGTATATATATAAGTGTATTAAATATGTTAGGTTGAGAAACGTGGGAAGATTCTTGCTCTTTTTAAACTCCACATTTATGATACAGATTTGCAGAAATATTTATTCAAATATCTAAAAAAAGAATTCTACATGTTATCATTTATCATAGCTATAATAAATAATTCTACTTGGTTCTTTTTCCTTTTTTTTGCTAATTAAGAATCATTCTTGTTTCATCTGAACCAGGGAAAATAATTATCCATATATGTTTTATATATCTCCTAAATATATTCTGAACTTTAGCATAAACTCCAAATTTTTAAACATTTTTATAAAAACTCTTAAAGGTTTTAATTTTTTTTTCCCTTAAATAAAAATGCTAATTGCTGCTAAAGAGTCTTACAAGGGATCCATTAGAAACAAGAGAGATTTTAAAGGAGTTTGAACACAAGCAACCACGAAACAAAACAGCACAGAGACATGTGAGTAGAGTAGTTCTAAAGCCCACTTTGGCTCCTTCGACGCAGCCTTAGTCTTCCACCAATGCTATCTGGATTAGGTTCAAGTGATGCTTTCCTCTTACTTCTTGTTTCTCGAGTGTTCTTGGCTGTGTTACCTCCGGTCTTTGGCTCATCGACAACAAGAGGAGACTGGTTTTCGACAGGAAGCAGATAACTATCTGGTCTTGTAACCAGAATAGAGTGTTCTCCTGTCTTATCTTTAGTTATTGGAGTAGCATCACCAATGTGGTTACATGAATGTTCTTGTTTATCATGCTTTGGTGGTTCAAGATGAGCCATGGCTTGAGCATCAACCAATGATGTTTGATCATCCGCAGAAGGCGAGAAGAAGCTCAATGACCTTTTAGCTGAATTCGAATTCTCATTTGTGTTTTCATCTTCCTCTTTCTGATTCTCTATCTTCTCAACTTTAGGTACTTCTTCGAGGAGATCATCCTGCTCTTTGGGAGCTGGTTTTGCCTCTTGAAAGGAAAGTGATCTCTTTGCAGAAGCCTGATTTGGGGTGGCATCATCAGTTTGCGCCCGTTTGGTTTGAATCAGATAGTGTGCAACAGACTTGTACCCGAGTTTAGCTATCTGAAAACAATCCCGAGAAAGAAATCTTCAGCTCTAGACCTTATTCAAGAATCGAAGCTACTGAAAGGATCAAAAGAATAACGCACCCGTCTATAGATTGGGCCAGTAGGAACCCATCCTTTATGATTTCGGCACAAACTGCAATTGCAAATCCCGCGACAAACAGGGCAAATCCAGTTTGGATTCTCCAAAGCTTCAAGCACATGTTCCCCATATCTTATTCATCATACAAAACAAACAACATTCAATACCAATAACCAAAACTCTATTCCTAGTGATTCTTCTAACACAAACTGTGTTCTGAGTAGTCTCACCTCATATACAAACAATCTCCACAGAACTGTCCTTGAACCATCTCACATTCACTGCAATGTGTGCGATAACCGAGCGTTTTCTGCCTGTAAAACACACATACATTGAGCGCATTTCGTTGAACAGAACACCAATATCAAGCTCACTCACTAGAAAGAACACATTGGGTTTAGCTTATTACCTGCATTGGTGACAAGTCTTACCCTTAATCGGATCATAAATCCGTTTCCCATCCTTGTCGTAGCCATCGACGAAAAAAGTCCAGCTTCGTTCTGTGTTCCCAAGCAGCTTCTCATGTTCCTCTGTGTAAATCTCGGGTCTTGAGCCTTCCCCAATCACTAAACTCTCTCGTTTAGATCTTTTAACCTTCTCATAGACTCCATCAGTGTAAACAACTGGAGTTGTATTCTCCAATCTAACAAGGACGACGAAAAAAGAAATCAAAAACCCAAATTTTCACTCATAAACCCATTTCAACAGAGAAATCAAAAGCCCTCATTTCCACTCATAAACCCCATTTCAAAACAGAAATTGCAAACCCTAAACCCCCAAATTCATCTGACAAAACCCTAATCTTTGAAATGGGTAAATCGAGAAATCGGAGAGATTACCGAGAAGATCTCCGTGAAGGCTGAAGCGGAGGAGTAGATTTCTGAGCCGAATTAGAGTTACCGAATGGTCTTTTAACGGGTCGGGTCTCGGGTTTGAGATTCCGAGCGAGATTCAAGATCCCCAGATTCTGCATCCTCTGAAGATTCTCTTTGATCCTCTCTTCTCTGCATTGTTCGTAAAGAGAAACCTTTGGGGTTCCTTCGATTACTTCTGGGTTTGAGTTCGATTTGAGTATTGAAGCTTCTGTTGCAGATCTCATGGTGAGCATGATGATGAAGATAAGTGATTCGACTTGTTCTCACTCTCACCTCTCTGTTCTGAAGAAAATAATTTAAAGATGAGATTTTTAATGTTTTAACGGTCGGATTTTTTATTTGGAAATGTGCAGTGAAATGGGGAAGTGTGTTGAAATGTGCACTGTCTGATTTGATGGGACTTAACATTTTTTAAATTTAATCTTTTGTGTATTATCTAAATATAAGTGGGTAATATGTAAAGTTGTAAGCTTTTTTTTTTTAATACTATTACAATTTAAATATATTATTGCCTTTAAAAGAAAATTACTAACCTTACTTTCTGAAAATTATCAAAAAAAAAGGAAAAATTTCCCGCGAAAGATGTGATTAAAAAATTAAAACATACGTTGATTTTGCAAATTAGCCCCTTAGGTTTATATAATTTTGATGTATTACCCCACGAAGTTGCTGATGAAGCTATGTGATGCTCGCCGATACAAGTTCATCCCCGGCTAATCAGAAGCAAAGTCTCTTGCTTTGAATCAGGAGCTTGATGTTGATGGAAGAAGCGGAAATGGGTCGATTTCTTCGGCGACGGAGGAAGTGATCAAGCTCTCAGAAAACGCAAATGGTTTCGATTTTCGCCGATGTGTTGCAGTCTCTGTTTCAGATCGTTTTAGCCGTACAGAGCATCATCCCCTTCTTCTCTGTTTCCGGCAGCTAGCGATAGGCGTTGTAATTGCTACTTAAGGTAATTGAAACTTTTGTTCTTTCACAACGATCCAAGATTTTATTTAGGCAAATATGTATCTGTCATCTTCAAGAGACTATGACATAAACTTTAGTTATACAACCATTCTTATAAATATCATCAATTGCTTAGTTCTCATACATGATAAGATGTTTTCTTCTATGACTTGTTATTGTGGTTGAAGCTAATGTTTGTAAGAGACTATCCCACAGGTTTGTTTATGTGTATTTATCTGCGATCTCCAAGAGATGAGCACAGAGTTCTTGAGGGTTGGAGAACATTGGCATATGATCTGCATCTTTGATCTCTATAACTTCGTTCGGTGGATAGTTGCTAATTATCGAACGTTGGTATTCTTCAGGTATTATGTTATCCTCTCCACATATGATATAAATACGTGCAACCGATCCATAACCTTTCTCAGTGAAGCTTCTTGTCCCTGTTAGATTGCTCGTAGCTAGCGGGTTTACCCTCATCAACATGTTCGCCAATACAAGATCCTAATCCATCACAACAGTCAAGAGGTTACGTTTTGAGCTTGAAAACAGAGGTTTGGTAAGGCTTTGGAGAGTTACTTCAACAGGAGACAATTGATAAAGTTTCTCGGCTAAGAGCTTTGGTCCAAAAAGAACACTTTGTATAGGACGGTCAGGTGTCCCGTAGCTTCCAAATTCGGTGTCCAGCCATTCTTCCGGTAGAGTGCTTGCGAGAAACTGCAGTTTTCACTCAGGTATCAGAATCACTTGAAGAGGTTTAATGCCGAATCATTCTTTTATGTACCTTTTCGGAAACATAAGCAGGCGGGTTTCTTATGTCAGGCATGAAAGCTGTCAAGAAGACAATAGCAGCCATCTTACGAGGGAAGATATCCGCGGCAAGAGCAGCGGGTAATCCTCCCATGCTATGAGCTACAAGAATCACTTTATCCGAGCCAAGCGAGCTCAGAATATCAAGCAACGGTTTGGAGTAATCTATCAAACTCTGAATCTCTTCCAATCTTGTCATGTTTATACCCGATGCAGCCAGATCCACTGCGGTCACAGAGTAACCTGCAGCCTCCAGCTGCGTTTTCACTTTGTACCAAGTCCACGCCCCGTGGCAGAGTCCATGGACGAGCACAAACCGCTTCTTGTTCTTCTCCTTCTCCATTGTCTTCTTTACTCTCAACATCTTGGCTCAATACTTATATAGTAGTTTTCCGCGTATACTCTTTGTACATTGACTGTTAGTTTCTAGTCCTTCTTTGAGATCCATTGACTGTTAGTTACATCATTTAAACTTATAGAGAAACCATTAAAGTCTGAAACTTTAGAAACATCCATTTGCAACAAAGGCTTATTTGCATCAAATCCAAATACATTCTCTCATTATAAGATAACTTAAGCGAATGTGTCCGCGATTTCCAAGAGATAGTCACTTAGTAGTTGAGGCTTGGAGAACATAGGCATATGATCTGTCTCTTCCATCTCTTTTACTAAATTCGCCGGATAGTTATCAATCATCCAACGTTGATGTTCTTCTGTAATGGTTTTGTCCTCTTTGCACACAATGTAAGCTCTAGGAACAGATCCATACCCTTTATCCGAAAAGTTCTTTGCCTTCGATAAATCGTTGATAAACAATGATCCTGGTCTCTTTAGAAGCAATCCAAGTTCAAGATCCTAAATCAAGATCACCATATATACACATTGAAGATTAGCAATTTATCATGATGATGATGATGAAGATGATAAATGAAATTACCTCAATAGGAGAAAGTTGGTAGAGAGCATGCTTCATGAACTCAGTGCTGAAGAACATAGACACATTGGTATTGTCTGAGCCGTATGGTTCGAACTTTGTGTCTAACCATGCTTCTGGTGGCATGTCTCGTGCAAACTTAAACTTGATTAAAAGTGTTATAATTTGTGAGTTAAATGCAAATTAATTCCACAAAAACAAAATCAAACCTTAGAATGATCTATGGTTATAACAAAAAATTTATAAAGACTAAACAAATAGAGATTTAACCATAAATAATAAACTTTTGCTTAAGATTAGGTGTGAGCCATCTTAGATATTTTCCTCCATATCTTTAATATTATGGTTTTTGGGTTATCTTATGGTTTTGTCATTTTGTTAAAAGAAAAAGTTTTATTTGAGGAGAAAAGTAAAAAAGTTGCAAGTGTTATAAGGTGTCACGCTAAATATTAAATAAATCTTAATGTGTGATATACGTAGATTAGCAATAAGGAAAAGCCCATGATTTCTAAAAAGAAAATGTTTTGGGTGAATTGTTTTCAATATCTAGATATTAAAAGGGTAGAGATTTGGTTTTTCCATTGGTTTCGATTCGGTTAATTCAACTTTCGGTTAACCATAATGAAACCAAGAGACTTTCAGTTCGGTTCGACTCTTTCGGTTCTCAAAAATTGGAACCCTTCGAATATTTTTATGTTTTTTTTGTTATCTGTTTTTCGGTTCCGGTTAGGTTCTCAACCCTAATTGAAACTCTTGGACTAGTGTGGTCAAACATTATATTTATTTTTGGTTCAAAGGAAATCTACCTTATCCAATAAAAAAAAGAGATAATATACCTTATCCATGACAAAGGATGGTGAGTGTTTGGTATCGGGCATGAAGGCAGTCACAAAGACAGAGACAGAGATTTTGTCTGGAAACTTATCCATAGCCATGGCTAAACTCAAGCCACCAAAGCTATGACCAACGAGCACAACCTTCTCCTCATCATCACTTTGTAATGAGTTTAGTAGTTTCATCAATGGTTCCGAGTATTGTTCACATGTGGAGATCTCAGTGATCGACTTGGTTGTGTTGATGCCGGAACCAGCTAGGTCTAAAGCGGTTACACGGTGACCGGCTGCCTCGAGAAGTGGCTTGACCTTGTACCAACACCATGCACCGTGGCACGAACCATGTACTAGCACAAAGTGTTGCTTCTTCTTCTCCTCATTCATTTTTTTTTTCTCTCCAACTTCTTAGTATTGTATATTGTTACTACTCTTCACGGCACACAACATAACATATAAATAAAGGGATTTTTTTTATAAGTTTATTATTTTCATCGAAAATGTCGCTTTTCTTTATTTTAGGGAGTTTTATTTGCTAGAAATAATACACTTGGAAGAAAGGAAAAATAATATATATGTGGATTCTTACCTTTTTATAATGTTGGCACTATCACGAGTTGGCAATGACATAATGTATTTATATATATTATAATAATTTTGTTTAAGTTTAAAAAATATGAATTTTAGTAAGAAATAATAAATTTAGAAAGATTAGAAATTGATAATATAATAAATTGGTATTTAATTGATTACATTTATGTTTAATTGCATAGGAAAAGGTCTTTTAGATATATAGAACCTTATTGTGCCGGAGTTATAACATAAAAAATAACAAAGTCTGAAAATGAAAAACATTATTATTATTATTATCCATTTTGTAGCAAATCCTTCTTGTATGATCAATTCTAATACATTTTGTCCGCGATTTTCATCAAGTGATCACAAAGTTGTTGAGGCTTGCAGAACATTGGCATATGATCTGTTTCCTCCATTTCGATCACTAAGTTAACCGGAAAATTATCAATCATCCATCTTTGAAAATCTTCTTGAATGGCTTTGTCTTCTTTGCATACTATGTATGCTCTAGGAACAGAACCATATCCTTCATTTGAGAAGTTTTCCATCTTTGATAAGTCACTTATAAACAATGATCCAGGTCTCTTGAGAAGCAATCCAAGTTCAAGATCCTAAATCAAGATTACAACATCACCAAAACCAAAATAAATAAGAAACAATATTTGTTCAACTATCCTTTGTAGGAATTATAAGTTCACTATAGTTGATGTAGATTGTTTAAAATGTTTTGATAAAGTAAAGTAGTAAAACTTTAGTTTGTGATCTAATAGTCTAAAATATGTCAAAAGGTATGATTCACAAGTTGGAAAATTCTTCCCCCATCATTAGTACCGAAGACAATTACGGAAAAATCTACATTTAAATATGCATTTTTTTTGTTTTTTTTTCGTTTGACAACGAAGAAGTTCAGAGTCCGTGGACCTCTAGTCTCCATGACGTTAATATCTTTAGCGAGTCAACCCTTTCTAGAGTGGAGTCATATTTTTGTATTTTATATTAACAAAAAGTTATTGTTCATGTCACCAACTCAATCTAGTGATTCATTAATGATCTCAATTTTGGTTTATAATAGAGATAAAAGTAAAATTAGAAAACATATTTATAGATGGAAAATGAAATTACCTCAGTTGAAGAAAGATGATAGAGACGAAGCTTCATGAACTCACGGCTAAAGAACATACTCAGTCCGGTACTGTCTGAGCCGTATGGTTCGAGTTCTGTGCCCAACCAATATGTTTCTTGTGGCAAGCTGCTTCCAAACTTTTAAATTAAATTAAAAAAAAAATTATAAAAGGATTTTCACAACCTTTTTTGGTATGCTAAGTTTAATCAATTTTATTAAAATCTTTGTAATTTTTTTTGTTAAAGTAATTGTCTTTTTGTTGCAAAAATTTAACATTTCACAAAAAGAAAGTCACGTTCATGTTTCTAAATTCGTACAACTAAATTTACGACAAAAAAAACAAAAACAAATGTAGAATCATATATGCATGGTAAGAAAAAAATTAGAAATCATGTATCATGAATGAGATAAATCCATAGTGTAGTCAGGGTCGGCCCTGAGTTTCGAGGGGCTATAAACTTATACACTGTTAAAAGCCGAATTCTATATGTAAATTTTTTTTTTCGGTTTGGGACCAGTCGTACTATATATATTAATTCGAAAAAGTTTGGAAGCTTGAAACAAATGTTTCGGCATGGTCCAAGGCCGGCCTTGAATGTAGTATATAAAAATGTGAGTTTAATTCATACACTAATGTTTGAATACAACAGCAAGATTGTCAACAATTTAAAATTCAACATGCAAGACCAATTTAAAATAATAAAGAAAGTATTGGTCACTCAAGAAAGAGACGTTCACGATTAACATTAAGTCATTAACCATTTTTTAGATACAACGCACCTTGTCCAAAACATAGGATGATGAGTGTTTGGTATCAGGCATGAAAGCACTCACGAAGATAGATACAAAGATCTTGTCGGGAAACTTATCCGTAGCTATGGCTAAGCTCAAGCCACCAAAGCTATGACCAACAAGCACAACTTTCTCATCACTTGGTAATGAGCTCAAGAGCTGAATCAATGGCTCAGTGTATTGTTGACATGTGGAGATCTCAGTGATCGACCTAGTTGTGTCTATACCGGAGGCAGCTAGGTCTAAAGCCGTCACGCGGTGGCCGGCTGCCTCAAGAAGTGGCTTGACCTTGAACCAGCACCACGCACCATGGCACGAACCATGTACTAGCACAAAGTGTTGTTTCCTCTTTTCCTCACTCATTCTTATGACTTTTTATGTTTTCTTACCTTCCTCTTCACACGCACACCCACACAAATATTAAAAAGGTTATATAGGGAAATGTTTGTGTAGGAGTTACTTAAAATAGTAGTTTCGGTAGGAATGGTGGATGAGTGCTGGTTGCTACTCGTGATAATATTTTTTATAGTTATACATTTTATTTATCCGATCCGCAAGTATTATATTCGTATATTAGATACAAAATATACTAAAGTAATTTTTTTCTCCCTGATATAATTTAGAAATAGACTAAAAGTTGGACCTAAAAATAAACTATGTATTTATTCTAATCTTGTAGAATATTTATTTGTATATATATTGGAGAGATTATTCAAAACATCATCTAATTAAATGTTATTTTCTGGTCACCCTATAATGAAATGTTTTTTTCATTTTTTTTCCTAATCATTCTAAATAGATAACAAAATGGTTGACAATATGGTAGATAGCAAAAACAATAAATTTGACCCCCAAAAAAAAGCAAAAACAATAAATAGTGATGGTACGAAATAATCAAGGACCAAAAAAATCAATACCCAAGCAACAATAGAAAAGTTGAAACAATTTGTTAAAATTGATGTATGGGACTAAACACCAACCAAAAACAAGATGTTGAAACATGTCATATAACTAATATATAATCGAGTCGATCTGTAATCCCTAGCTATAAAGTTTATTGAGTTGTCATTATCACACAGCTAATTAATAGACTTAGTCATTAGTCTTCAATACCCACTTTCGTTTTTGCCTAACAATTTAATAATTTTTTCATCTGAATTTACAAAAGTACTATCGAGTACCCCACTCGATTATTACTAAAGCATGTGTAGAGGTTAGATATGGACATGATCACTAGTAGCTTAGTACATGCCACTATACAATTCATCCGCATTTACAAGCCTTTGGTAGATTGCCACCGAGTTTTGGCGGTTAGTAAATATTAATGGAATTATAAAGGCAATGAAGTTTTTTTCGAGAAGGACAATTTGAGATCCAAAGAGTTAGGGACCTACTTTTGATGGGTGACTTGACGATACCAATAGACATGTGATTTACGGGTAGACTGTCTAGCTCGAAGTGCTCCAATTATTTGTAACGTTTTTAACATTGTGGAGTATATTTCTCCAACTTGAACTATCACCGGTAGAGTGAAGTTTTAATTAATGTTTGGTCGATAAGAAAGAAAATACTCTCTCCGATTGGTTTGATATAGGATCTACCTATTTGTAACGGAAGAGTTCTCGTTCAATATCCAAAAAGCAATGTGCAAGGTTTGAAGTTCATATTCCTATATATTTCCCGGATTTTTCTCTATTTGTTATCCCGCGAACGAATAATTTATAAACGGACTGTCTAGTTCAGAGTGTTCGAATTATTTTTAACGATTTTAACATTCTAAATTATATTTCTTCAACTTGATTTACCAAAAGGAAGTGAAATTTTAATTAATATTTGGTTGATAAGAAAGAAAATATTTTCGGCAAAAAATAAAAAAAAAGAAAGAAAATATTTTATGTAAAATGGCTAGAGTTTCTATATATAAACATACATTGTTTTGAAGATGCTCCATGATTCGTAGGAGCCCACGTGGAGTTTTTTTTTTTTTGTCAACCACGTAGAGTTTAATTCTTGCTAACAAAGTCATTCTTTTATGTCTTGGAAAATATATAGACCACAAATATAAAAAATTCATTATTGATTGGCTAGCATGTAGTGAATAAATAAAACTTATTGTTTCGTGTTGATTGGGTTGCAACTTGCAAAGTCGTTACAATCGTAAATTGAAAACGCATCACTCAAACTTCTTATCGTAACGTCACACCCTCGTGACCTAATTAACTATAGAGAAAATCTCGAAAATATAAGGAGACAAAAAACAAATAATAACGATAAGATATTAATAAAATACAAAAGTGACTCTAAACGAAACGTGGACGTTTGGCTTTTCCGCAAAAGAGAGCATTAACCGGAGGCTCAGATTCGGTGTAAAGAGACTTCTCATTGTTCCAAACACGAACATAGAGTTCTTGTCCTAAGTATCTCCTTGACCATATTTGTGACCTCACATTCCACATCCCTTTATTGTCTAGTGATACCAATACGCTCGTCCACGACATTGGGTACACCTAAACATAATTACACATACATATCAACATCATAGTGGTTGATGAGACTCGCATATTTAATAAAGGCGGCAATCGTGATAGAAAAATAAATGGTTGGTTTTGTATATTTATTTAAGAAAAAACCGTTTTTAGCGGTAAAATTGACAACGGGAAACGTATTATTGCCTTAGTTGGCCTCATGATCGTTTTTGAACAAGATTCATAACCTTATATAGCCATAAAAATCGACTAAGTATTCATCGTTAAGGGGGTACGTCCCCTTAACGATAATATTTTCGTCGATATTTGCAAATAGACATGTCCATTTCGAATATGATAAAGCCGGAAAAGGGCAACTCGGGTAACAAAATGTATTAACCAAAGTGATAAATTAGAAAATGTAACAAATGTATGGTGGTCTAGTGGTAACACAAGATTGGTTCCTACCGATATTTAAATCCTCTTTAGTAGTAAGATTATAAAAATTTCAATTGTTGTTTCTAGAATTTACCTGAAATGTATGCCTTGAAACAGCATCAACCAAATTGTAACGTCTCCTCATGCCTATGTTCCATGTGCCTGGCCCGTATCTGAAAATATACACCAAAACATTTCAAACCATTAACTAAACAAAATATTCGAAAATATGATACAACTAATAGGTATCAATAGAGAAATAAATAGAACAAATAAGTAACGCTTATGTTACCCAACAACATAGCCATTAGAGCCATCAATATGCCAAGATTGGATAGATCTCTCATTGTTCTGAAACACAAACTCAACATACTCATGAAGAGCCACATCGAAAACCGAAGTTCCGAGTATGGATGGTCCAGGCGTTGGAATGTTCTGAATAGTCCTGAAATCGAACACTCCGGGAATATTATACCAATCGGCTAGTTTCAATGGAGTTGTCGGGTTAACGTACGACACTCGGTTCACCGTGTACCGGAGTTTCCCATTGATCTTTGTCCCTCCATTAGCTAAAACAAAAGTCCGATTTATCGGTATAGTACCATAGTGAAATGATCCTTGAGGGTTAGGCCTCGCTGCATTCGCGGTCAAATTCAACCTAATAGTTCTTGCTTGTTTCATTGACCAATGGATTTGTTGAGTAGGACCAATGGGGAGAGGATGAGATGGTTTGATTCTTGAGCCTTGGTAATGGAGGACTCCTGTAGTGGTTAGTACCGGTTTGGTAAACCGGGTCGAAGCCACGATGAAGTAGTCTTTCACTGGAGCTTTCAATGTGACTAGGACGGTCACGGACTGACCAACGTGTATATCAAGCGACTCATAAACCTCTTGTAGAGTGTGAGAGCCTTCTACTTCTACTAGTGTCATCATATGTCCTTGTATCCTAAAGTTAATCGATGTCGATATACCGACATTCGATATTCGAAATCTGTATGTCAAGCCTTTAGAAACGAATAAAAAACAGAACATCAATAGAGAGACCAAAGAATTAAGAGTTGAATTAAAGAATCTTGGTGATGAGATTGAGAATCACCATGTTGACCGGTAAAGACTAAACCCTTAGAAGCACCATTGATTAGAAGACCGTCGGGAAGAGGAAGACCACGGCCTGAGTCTAGCCTCTTTCGCATTTCCTATCACAAAATTAGCGATAGGAAGATATAGTATAACCTCTATAAATTAATACCTCGATAAATCGATATTTTGTTCTAGTCCCAAATTGAATTTTTGAGCAAAATAATCTCTCGATAAACTAATAACTCTTTAAATTAGTAAAATATCGTCGTTCCAGCCGTATTAATTTATAGAAGTTTAACTGTATGTCGGAAATCGCTAGCGAAACCCTAAACAGAAACAAGTTAACTCGCGTATTAGGGTGTTTTTGGTACCTTATGACCCATCTTGTACCAATCACTCACAAGGAGAGTGAAGTCACCATCTGGTTTATGGTAAGGGACAAAGATGACTGATCTCTGGTTAACATTAAGTGCACCAAAAGCACCACTTGCTCTATGCATCGACGTCGAAGCAAAGTATGTATAAGTTCCGATTTGATCCTTAAGTTGAAAATGATAAGTCCAATTCGAGTTTGGTTGAATCGGACAGTTTGTTCCCAAAACTCCATCTTGCCACGACATTTTCCTCTGTTTAATTCCGTTCCTACACATTTTTAAGTATCAAGTTTTGTAATACACTATGTAGTTTTGTAAATTTGTTTATACCATATCATAGAATTTTATAAAATGAAGATTTATATCCAATGTTTGTATTATATATTACAAAAGCTACTATACATTTTTCAACTAATAAAAAACATTTTCGTCTATAATTTTGTTGTTCATTTTTGTAAATAACATGTGTTACGTAGGTATTATTCTAATATGTTTTCAAATTAGAAATTTATATGTGAATTGTACGTACCAAGTGATAAGGAAAGGTTCATCGATCTTATTAATTACATTAACAACGATGTTATTGTTTGTAACACCTTCAATAGTAGGACCAGGGAATTGGCCATTGATGAGAATAACCTAAAAAAACAATATTAAACATTCTATTATTGATCATTAATAGTATTGAAAAATATTGAAACTAAAGAGAAAGAACATTAGTATAACCTGTTGAGGAACACCTAAAGGAGATCTAGTACCATAAGTAATAGTCCAAGTGAAGAAAAGATAAGGGTCCTCTGCGTTTATCACACAAATAGAGCTTAAGCAAGAAGCTAACAAGAACCCTAGAAACAAGAGATTTCTCTGCTTCATTGTTCAAAAAAAGATGGACAATGTAAGTAAGTGTTGTTGAGATCAAGATAGAGTTTGTGAGTGTTATTGAGATTTCACCAAAGGCTAAAATCTTAAATACTACAAGTGACTAAGTGAAAGGAAGTGAGGAAGTAAGTTCCTACTGACAGATTGGTTTGTGAATCCCAATGTATTTGCATATGTAAAAAAAGGTGACAATTGCTCTTTTGCGCCGTACTTCATGCAATTGCCGCAAAAACTTTTTTGACATACTAATAAATTGCCACTTATGGAATGACCAAACCAAATTTTGGTGATTTTCGAATTAGATTCACCTATTTGCATAAGGCCGCAATCAAGAAAGAAAAAATAGATCGTTTTTTTTTACAAAATCAAGAGCCGCAAGCTCATGTTTATCTTGCTTGGGCTCAAGACCGGCTCCACATAAGACAAGAATAAGGCCGGTTTTTTGGGAAAGACATGAAACATTTATCTCGGTTTCGAAATTTTTGAAAGTTAATATACATAGATCGATTGGTTTTCAAAATAGTATAATTTGAGATTTCATAAACTTTAAGGATAAGCTACATGTAAGTATATTAAGTGGTTCATTAAATATAAACATGATTCCACATACACTAATTAGCAATAGTTATTACTAGTCAATTGAAGTTTGCAAAAACAAATAGTGAAGGTTGGAGTATGTTAAACCGTGTGGTAACTTACATGGGTGAGGCATTTCTAAAAGAGATCACATAGGGAATCTAAAATTTTGTAAGTTTAATTCAATAACACATGATCATTGCGTCACCAATAAGCTAGGATTCTTCCATGTTGCTCTCCTTTAAATTAAAATAAAATTTACTTCTTCTTGTAAATTGATATAGGCATATGTCAATTAAGATTACCTAAAGAATAGGAATCTAATAAAACTCGATCCGATTAAACCTCCTAGGATTGCCAAACTTCAAAGATTTAAATGTTTATTTTACGATCAAAATATCTTAGTGCATATAGCAAAGCTTATATATTTCTCATTTATATAAAAGGAAAGGTTAAAATAGAGGAAAAATATAGATGTTATGAGGATAAAAATTCAAGGAAAAAAGCAAAAACTATCAGAGCCAGGTTTCAATCCTGGGACCTGTGGGTTATGGGCCCACCACGCTTCCGCTGCGCCACTCTGATTTTTTGAAAATATTTTATCTTTATATTTTCAGAATCATTTTTGGTTTAGCAATCAAAACACTATTTCTAGTAGTTTTTGATTCTTAAACTCTTCAAGATCAGATTAAAGTTTTTTTCCTTATCTCAATGATAATAAATTTTTCGGGAGATGAGGGAAGAAGGATTAGTATTGGCATAAATCGGAATAAGTATAAGCCTCTTCCCTATTCAGAGAATTATAAGTTTCACTTTCATTTTGAGGTGTGTGATTATGAGTACTCTCCTCATTTGCTTCCTTTAGGTGACTAAAAAAAATACACAGAATATATCAATCTTCTTCTGACCAAACATATTCAAGAATTTGTAGATTCAAAGATTTAGAAATGTATAATGCCATTTATTAAAAATAAAAAGAAATTTAGATCCTCAAGAGTAGATTGGTCTTATTTATTTTAATGCACTTTGAGTCTTATTAATAACTAGTGTCCTTGTTCTCTGATCTCCTCCATTTAACTGGAGGCTCAAGCTCTTCTTCATCCTCTTCATCATTGAGATTCTCTTGTCCCATCAGAAATTGTCCTTCACTTTGCTCTTGACCTTCTTGTAATGGAGGTTGAAGCATGAGTTGTGTCTCAAGCTGATCATGGTTTATATGATGTTCTGTTTCTTGACTCATTTGATAAGCCTCACCAAAGCTTCCTAAAGCAAGAGATGGTCCAGACAATGACCCACCAGCAGCAGCAGCAGTAGCAGCAGCGTGATCATTCACATCCATTTGGTTAAACCCTGTGGCTGTAACCGAACCATTATTGTCTATTCCATAACCATTGAACATCCCTTGTTGATGATCTCCTCTTTCCAAAATCATTGTAGCCATTCTTTGTGCATCAGCAGCCATGAGTTGCAACTGCTCATCTTGCGGTTGTTGTTGTTGTTGTTGTTGATGTTGAGACAAGTTTGGTTCGCGTATGATCAATGGTTCACCTTGAGGGATAACTCCATGTGGCATTCCTTCCATAGACATCATGAAACTCGGAGGTGGATGAGGATTGTTGTCGATAGAAGGAAGATAAGCCGGTTGTTGTTGAATCACAGCGTCATGTCCAATATAACCAGCAAGCTCTTCTTTAGCATTGACAAGATCTTGTTGAATTTTCTTGAGATATTGTTGTAAGAAAGAGATGAGACCAACACATCCGTAGATTGGGTCACGTATACGAGCCTCGGCTTCATAGTAAAGAGAATTAACAGCGTCTTCGCGGTTTAAAGGTGGTAGATCATTGAGTATCTTAGTTACATTACTTGCTCCAAAGACTCGATGAACGGATATAAACTTTTGAGGGTGTGTTGGAGGAAAATAAGGTGCAAAGACACATTCTTGAGTGCATTTTCGTCGTAAGAGCTTGCAAGCTGCACAAGGTGTTGAAGCCATTATCTCTCACGATCAACCACTGTCAATATGAAAAATGGAATTCAAACACATTAGTCCTTGTAAGATTATAGATTTAGACGTTGCTTGTTTAACAAGAAAACACAAAATAAAATCTATTTATAGTTTCTTAGAACACAAGAAACAAACTTTTAGACAATCCTTCATAACTAAACGGATTATATCAACTTTTCACCGAGAAACCATAATTATCTTCATCAATTCTCAACAACATCAATCTCATCAAGAACATCAAAAATATATATATGTTGAAAATTTTTTAAAACAAAAAAAAATTGCACATGAATCTTTGATTACCTGAAATTATAAAGATTATATAGAACTTTTTTTTAAAAAAAAAATTGAAAAATTGGAAATAAGAAGCCAAAATAAGAAAAAACTTTACTGGATTTTTGGAAGAGAAAGAGAGAATGAAGGAGAAAAAAAATAAGACAGAGATTTTCTCAGTGCAGTGCCTGAGGAACCGTATGGATTCATCAAAACTAAGGAACAAATGACGGAGATGTTTCTTGTGAACATTTTAAAGATTATTAATAATAATAATTTAGATTTAGAAACCTAAAACAAGAAACAATAAGAGAGAAAGAGAGAAGCATCGTGTCAAAAAATTGAAGCCTTACTTTGATAAAATCAGCTTTGATCTTTTATAATTAGTAGATGACCTATTCAAATTTTGATAATAGAAAAAGATAAATCAAATGTTTTCACATTGGAAAAGAAAGTTAAAATTTTAAGATTTTTTTAAAATGCCTTTAACTGAATATTCTTTAAATAGACTTGAATGAGTTACAACTTACGAGTAACAAACATTCAAAAATGTATTTTTCATTAGCTAGTAAAATCAATAATGTGAAAATATTATAGCTTCATTATTCTGAACTTAGACACAAATGTGAACGTTTAAAGCCAAAAAAGAAAATACAATGTGAATATATTTAACTGATAATAACAGAAGTTTAGCTTCGTTAGGACTTGAATTTGAATTGAGTGGATCAAAAAGATATAAAATCTATATAATCTTCATTAGTATCTTAATTACATAATCTGCTAAAAAAATAATGAGAAAATAGCATTTAGAATGTAGGAAATTACAAGAAAAAAAGCAAGAAGCCAAAAGGTTTAATATTTTTTTAACTTATGTTATGTAGAAATTTCTTTACTAATCATATGAGTGATCTAGACTTCTAAGACAACCATGCATGATCGTGTGATATTGATTTGATTATGATCATGACAACAAAAATAAATTTAAAGCTCAATAAATTATGTTAATGGGCTTATGAGCCTAGCCTACACGAGACATTGTAGCTTCTTTGTACACCACACAATTTAGTTATCTCCATCGAAAATTACAAAAAAAATATATATCAAAGTTGAAACAAAGTCGACCATAAAATTCTTATCTTTTTGGTGTAACATAAAATTCTTATCTTAACGTATGAATATGATTTATGATATGTCTAACGACTAATTATCACAAACTTAGACACAATGTTTTTTGGTTACAAAATTTAGAGAAAATGTTACACATGAAGATTATAGTATTTTTAAAAATCTTGAATGATAAAAATCTTAAGATTTTTGAGCTTCGGGTCCTAGTATCCCGTTGACGACTGATGTAGCTACAAGAACTCCGACGAACTCAGCCGCCACGACTGCTCCGGCTTGTGTCAATCCGTTATAACTAACCGCCGTCACAACTTCTTTCTCTGCCGTCTCTACGCCTCTCTCAGCCGCCTCTAGTTCTTTCTCCGCCGTATCAAAGCCTTCTTTCACGATCTCCACCGCTTCTTCTTCTGCCTTTTTCAGCTTCTTTCTTATGCCAAACAACGGAATATTCTCAGCCATAGATGCAGGCTGCATTCCCGTCACCACCGTCGCTGCTGTCAAAGAGAAGAGAAGATTCCTCCGAGAGGCGCCGGATAGCGACGGAGGCGCCGTAGGAAGCGCCGCTCGTGGGCTAACATGCGCATGGAGAGCACCACCACCACAAACACCACCGTTGAGTAAAGAAAGTGAAACCATTGTTAGATGACAGAAGATAAATCCTAAGCCAAACAAAGTGTGACTTATCTTTATGTCATGTGATATTGAACAAATAAAATCTATCTATCTATCTATAAGATAAACAAAAACATTTTGTTGTCAAATTGAGTGCCACGTCATCTGCTTTTAGATTCTTTTTAGATACTATGATTCAATTAAATAGATAAATGAACACGTCAACACAATAACCAAAAATTATTATCAAAAACCATATAGTATAAAGTATACAAGTTCATGGACTAGAAGTCAAGCAAATGTTACATTACAAAACCCAAACAACAAAAGCCCTGAGATACAAGCCCGACATTCATCTTACGATGCATGCGCTACGTAAAAAACTATAATGCAAAAATATCAATTATTTTCGCTTTGATAAAAAATATTAAAACGCATGCATGCACGATACAAGTGTTCATCATAGAGTATAGAGACCTAAAGATTACGTTAGTGAATTATATAGCCAACAAGCATTATTAACTAGACGTTCCAAATCCAAATAATAAATTTCCAAATCGTCAAAAATGCCTATTTGTTTCTCCTCTCATTGCATTAAAGTTAATCATCTAGTGATTTTATAAATCTAACTTGTAATCCACAATTAGGATTGATCTTTTGGAGTATACAAGTATTCGTGAAGTGTTTTAAAAAATACAAAAAAAATTACAAAAAGTGATAAAACATAAGTTTATTATAAGGAACGCAAGCCAATTGTGGTTGGCATCAATGTGCTTAGTTGACAATTAACCATTTGACTCGTTAATCATCATCGTCATTTAAACTCCATAATAGCTAAACATCCATCAATTCTTAATAAGTACACTACAAAACAAAATATAACTAAAAAGCAACACAACATTATCCTTAAACTTCATCTATAATTATTAGTATCAACATTGCAATTATAAGCGACTATGACAAATCTTTATCTTTCCCCTTCTTCTCGAAGAACTTAAGCTAAGTGTCTATCGATTTCAGGTAGGACACGGCCAATATCGAAACAAGACATGTCATATTCGACTTGACATATCATTGTGTAATTACTATGACATGTGGCATATTTAACCACGTCATAAGTCCCAATCACTCGTTTTTGCTTTGTCACCGTCCACACCATTAGTTTTATAACACGTGGCATATTGTTTTTATTCTTGTATTTATACCAAATGTGACGGATTTATAACGAGATTTATTACTTGATGAACACTTGAATTATCTTACTAGTAGTTGATTTGATTGAATTATTTGGATCTCAGCCAAAAACACAAATATTGAAACGAAGTGTAACTAACAATTCGTCAAGTCGCAATGTTCTTCCCTACACCGTCGACAATAAAAATTAAGTAGCATTAAAGGAGATTGTATCTCGTTGCTTCTTGGCCATAGGTTTAAAATATATGAAGGCCAAACAATTTATTCACGTACGTAAATGAAAAATAAGATACGTTAAAAGAAATTTGCAACCATATGAATGTCATGGTCCCCTATATATTTATTTATAGTATTATGTTACTATCAAATAATAAATTTGAAGATCATCCAACTTAATGATTTATACATATCCCCACAACCATCACCATCATGCATATATCTACATTTATATATCACAAACCAAACAAATACAATCGAATGTGCAAATATGGTTCAAATGTGGTAGATCATTAACTATCTTAGTTACATTACTAGCTTAAAAGACTCGATGAACAGAGATAAACTTTCGAGGATGTGTTGGAGGAAAATAAGGTGCAAATACACATTCCTAAGTGCATTTTCGTCGTAAGAGCTTACAAACCGCACTTGTTGAAGTCATTATCTTTCAAGATCAACCACTGTCAATATGAAAAATGGTATTCAGACACATTAGTCCTTGTAAGACTATAGATTTAGATGTTGTTTGTTTAACAAGAAAACACAAAATAAAATCTATTTGTAATTTCTTAGAACACAAGAAACAAAATTTTAGACGATCTTTCATAACTAAACAGATCATATCAACTTTTCACCGAAAAATCATATTTATCTTCATAACATCAATCTCATCAAGAACATCAGAAATATATATATATATATATATATATATATTTTGAAAAATCATATATATATATATATATATATATATGTTGAAAAAATATATTTTTTAAAAACTGCACCGATAATTCGATGAATCTTTGATTACCTGAAATTACAAAGACTACAAAGAATTTTTTTTTAGAAAAATGAAATTGGAAATGAAAAGCCAAAATAAGAAAAAAAAAACTTTAATGGATTTTTGGAAGAGAAACAGAGAATGAAAGAGAAAAAAAAAAGGATTGTATCTTGTAGCTTCTAATAACGAAAATAAAGACATCATTAGTCAAAATTTGATACATACCCATAAACACTAAACTCATAATTAATCTCAAACATAAAGCTGTCATCCTCCCAACTTACTTACAGCCTGTCATTGCCCCCACATTGGTCGTTCAAACTTCAAGATTTAATAAACCCTAAAAAAATAAATCACAAAACGGCAAAAATCCTACGTGGCAAGTCCCTTTTTTATAAATATATACACACAATAACACTTTCCATTAACATCTCTCACTATCACACTTTCGCCGGAGACAGAGTCAATGGGAATATGCAGCTCGTACGAGTCAACACGAGTGGCGACGGCGAAGCTAATCTTGCACGACGGGAGGATGATGGAGTTTACAACTCCGGTGAAAGTTGGCTACGTTTTACAGAAGAATCCTATGTGTTTCATTTGCAATTCAGATGATATGGACTTTGACGTCGTCGTGTCAGCCATTAGCGCCGACGAGGAGCTTCAGCTTGGCCAGCTTTACTTTGCTTTGCCTCTTAGCTCGCTTCATCACTCTCTTACAGCGGAGGAGATGGCTGCATTGGCTGTTAAAGCTAGCTCTGCTCTTATGAGAAGTGGTGGTTCTTGTGGCCGTGATAAATGCAGGTGTCGCCGGAAATGTGTCTCTCCGGTGATATTCTCTGGCCGGAGAGGTACGGTGGCGGAATCTAGCGGTGAGACTATGAATGGAAAGAGACGCGGCGGCGGTGGTAGCGGAAGGAGGAAGTATGTGGTGAAGTTGAGTAAGATAGAAGAATAAAGGGGTAGTTTCGGAATTTACATAACTATTGTAAGGCTAAGTTTGTAAATATGTAGTAATTGGAGGATGCAAATTGCAATTTAAAACATGAGAAAAATGATCGTACTTGGTTTACTATCATATGATTGGATGAGATTTTTTCATGTCTAAAATGATTGGATGAGTTTTTATTTTTTTTTGCTTAAATGATTGGTTGATTTATATCTCAAACTTATATCAAATATATTAGATATATACTAAACAACAAAATATTATATAAATATAGAATTATGATCATATGAAGTATAGTTAAAAACTATTTAAACTAATATGATTTTTTTTTTTTTTTTTTTTTGTCAACAACCCATTCATTAAAATTCCGGTAAAATGCTCTCCGCTAGGGGGAGCGTTACAACCGTGGTGCTTACATGGGTAAAATTAAAGTTTTTCGATCTTGCATACTTGGCAAGAACATCTGCTGAAACATTAATAGTGCGCGAAATATAAAAAATATTAAACACTGGGAAGGCAGATTTTAACATAATAAAATCTCCTAATTCTGGTGCGAAGGCGGGCCATTCCTCTGGATTATTGACCATTGAGATCAGCTGTAGGCAATCCGTGGCAAAGATTACGTCAACCCTGGGTTCCGCTGCCATACATTCCATGGCCCAAAGCAAGGCTTCTAATTCAGCATGAACGGGGGATTGGTTGGCCGGTGCATTCTTGCATCCAACTTGTATTTTCCTAGACCCCTCAAACACCGCCCATCCGTACCCACTTGAATTGGCTCCCTCGGCCCACGACCCGTCAAGTTGGCAGACACACTCTCCCGGCTCTGGCGGAATCGGATGCGCTGGGCGCTCTGGATTGAAATACTCTTCTTTGCCTTCATCCTTGGTATCGTTCGCTGAGGTCCACGCCGTTGCTTCATGGAGCGCATGCTCCAATATTTCCTGGGCCGAGTCTCGTTTGTTCTCAAAGATCACCCGATTTCGTGCCTTCCAGAGAAACCAAATGATCCATGGGAAAATTCCCATATCTGTTTTTTTTGCTCCACCCTTCTCTGCCTCCCAGAACAGATAACAGAAATTCTCGAACAAGGATGCTCTTGGAAAGATCTTCGGTGCAGAGGGTATTGGTGATAGGGCCCAAACTTGTCGGGACGGCGGGCACTCAAAGAACAGATGGTTGATAGTTTCTTCTGCCTCTCCGCATATGGGACATTCTTTTTCCTTGCTGATATGTCGATAATATAATCGCTGGCACGTTGCCAGACAACCCGATAAACATTGCTACACAAAGTGTTTTAGCTTCCGGGTTGTTTTTAATTTCCATGCTTGTGCCAACAGTTTTGCCACCGATGGTCCCTGAATAGGGTGGACGCAAGCATGACGAGATAAGTCTCGCGCTGCCCAGTATCCCGATCTGACGGTATAGTTCCCTGAGGCAGTAAATGACCAACTAAAACTATCTCTCGAGAAAAGTTTTGTCGGTCTAATTCCTAGAATTCTCTGGATATCATCTTGGGTAAACAACTCCATGAGCTTATCAAGTTTCCAAGTTTTCGACACAGGGTCGATAAGGGCATTTACATGTAAATGAGGGTCTCTCTCAGCATTGATACCTTTCGGTGGTCTGGCTGGAATATCTGGGATCCAAGGCTCACTCCATACTTTAGTATCCATTCCTGATCCAATCGTTCTCCGTAATCCGGATAGCAGAAGTGGTTTTGCAGCCAATATACTCCTCCATCCATACGAGGGTCTATTAGAGCGTTGGACGTCTATAGGCCTGCAGTACCTGAAATATCTCCCTCTCAGTACTCTTGATATCAACGAGTTGGGGAAGCGTAGTAGTCTCCAAAGTTGTTTGGCCAATAGAGCGAGGTTAAATTCTTCAAAAGTTCTGAATCCAAGTCCCCCGTCCGCTAGTTGGGTACATAACTTATCCCAGGCCATCCAATGGATACCGTTATTGTCCGCCTTGGAACTCCACCAAAAGTTGGCAATTGCACTGCTTAGTTTGCTGCATATTACCTTAGGGAGCATGAAACACGACATCACATATGTCGGAATAGCTTGTGCCACTGATTTGATCAGTACCTCCTTTCCGCCTTTTGAGAGGAATTTAGCCGACCAGGAGTTGATTCGGTTTTGGAGTCTATCACGAACAAAGGCAAAGACTTGCACTTTGGAGCCGCAAATTTGTTCTGGGAGGCCCAAGTAGGTCCCCATCCCTCCTTCCTGTCTAATACCCAGAGTAGATTTGATGGCTATGCGATCTTGGATTGGTACGTCATTTCCAAACATCACTGAGGACTTGGCTAGATTGATTTTTTGCCCGGCAGCTTCGCCATATGATCGAATGATCTCGATAATCTCCTTACTTTGAGATACGTCAGCCCGACAGAAGAACAAGCTGTCATCTGCAAATAAGAGATGGGAGATGGGGGGCTTGCTTTGGAGATTTGCAATCCCTGGATTCGCCCGTACCATTCTGCGTCTTTTAGTTGAGATATCAAGGCTTCGGTGCATAATATGAATAGGTACGGGGATATCGGATCCCCTTGCCTGATTCCACGGGATGGTACGATATGTCCCCGCGACACTCCATTAAGGAGGACCTTATACGATATTGTGGTCACACAGCGCATAATCCATTCTATCCAACGGGGATTAAACCCCATTTTTAACATTAATGCTTCCAGGAATCCCCATTCCACTCTGTCATACGCTTTACTCATGTCTGTTTTGATGGCCATGAATTTTTTCCGGCAGGCCGGATTCGAGCGAAGCGCATGAAAATTTTCTTGAGCAATCAAGATATTATCCGAAATCAATCTTCCTGCCACAAAGGCAGATTGGGTCTCCGAGATCAGACTCGGGAGGAAAGCTTTTAGTCGTCTACTGAGAATTTTGGATATGACCTTGTACGCCACATTGCACAAGCTAATTGGTCTATACCCTGCCATTTCCTTTGGTCTTTCCGACTTGGGGATCAGGCAAATATTGGTTTCATTTAGCTGTTCCTCAAACTTTCCAGTTTCATGGAAACATTTCATCATACCCATGAGATCTTTTCCTAGCACATCCCAAAATTTTTGGTAAAAAAGTGCAGTCATTCCATCCGGGCCAGGAGCTTTTCCTGGTTTGATGGAGAATAATGCATTCCTTACCTTTTCTAGTGTAAACTCTTTGACCAAGGTATTGTTCATGCTTTCCGTTACCGATACGGGAACAGCCCGGAGTGCTCGATCAAAATCCTCTTTAGTAGCGGATGTAAATAGCTCTTTGAAGTAATGAATGGCAACTTTTTCGACTCCACCCTCATTATCTATCCATGCACCATTGTGGTCATTCAGTCCCAATATACGATTTCGGGCACGCATTTGCTTGGTCGACGCATGAAAGAAGCTCGTATTCTTATCGCCCTCTTTTAGCCAGTTGACCCGACTCTTCTGTTTCCAGAAGATTTCTTCTTCCAGGAAGGCTTTCCTTAAACTAGCCTTGAGGTTCTTGACCGTTTCATAGGGTACATTCTCATCAGGTTGACAGAGATCAATGCGATTTTTTAGTTCCTCAATGAGCTTCTCCGAGTTCGATTTACACTCTTTTTTCCATTTGGATATCGCGCTTCGACAGCATTGGATTCGGGTAGCTATGGATTTCACATTTCCTGGGGTATTTACACCCCACCCCTCCATTACTGCCTCTTGAAGTCCAGGTCGACCTATCCATCTTTTATCAAACATAAAAGTTCTCCCAAATTTCTGGGGAATTTTCGTAACATTTGCAATGACTGGTCTATGATCAGATCCCCACATTTTCAGGTACTCCACATTAGTGTGGGAAAACAGATTATGCCAGTCTTCATTCCCCATTGCTCTGTCTAGTTTGCATTTAACCATACCATTCTTTCGCTTACCTGCCCATGACATTGAGTTCCCTTTATACGGGAACTCAATTAGTCCACAGCACTGAATCATATTCCTAAATGATAGGAAGGAAGATTCTGATCTCCTCCTCCCTCCACTTTTCTCATGATTCCCTTTTATTTCATTAAAGTCACCAATTGTAAGCCAAGCTCCAAACCGGTTAATAGCAATGCGGGTTAATTTTTCCCAAACGTAGTCTCGGTATTCAATTACCGGATCTCCATACACAAAAGTTAGAAAAACACGATTTCCGTCAATAATTGTTTCGATATCAATCATGCGATCCGACATACATAGGATAGTAACTGGAACATCATTAGAATAAAACAAAGCAAGACCCCCGCTTAGTCCTACTGGATCAATGGTTATCAACCTATCAAACCTAAGAGAGACTTGGAGGTCTTGCAAAAAAACCCTACAATTCTTAGTTTCCGAAAGAAAAAGAAAACCTGGAGAGTAATCCCGACACATCTCTTCCAGTCGACGGGTTGTAGTTTTACTCCCCGCCCCTTGGCAGTTCCAAGCTAGGATCCTCATGGTGGAGGGTTGGATGGGTTCTGGGACCCCATCAAACCTTCCTCAGGTATAATCACCTTACTTTTGATAGACGGAAACACCTCAATACGAGGGAGACTTTGCTTGTCCTTCTTTGCTGCTTTCGCCGCTTCTGCTCTTGTGGACACATTCTTTGACGATCTTGGTGAGACTCTTCCACGTAGAAGAATCATTTTGGATGTCATTCCTATCTTGGAGGCTGGGCTTTTCATAACTTTAGATTTTGGACCTGAGGCCCCTTTCTTCTTTGGTTTGGGCCCCACTTCTTTTGGGCCTTTTTTCTTTTTCTCCTTCGGCTCTTGCTCGGCCGCTACAGGTGAATAGGGTTTTGTCTTCTTACTTGAAATCGGCGGCGGCGATGAAGCTTGATGGCTTTCGAGAATCCGGCGGTTCACCGGCTGAATCGCCTCCGACACTGTTCGCTCTTCACTTCCCTCTTCTCCCTCCGCCCTTTCGTTCGCCTCAATCCCTATTCCGAGAGAAGCCAGCTCTTCTCCCAGGAGATCATCTTTATCCGGATCATAGCTGTCCAAACCTAGTTCTTTTTCGAGCTCTTCAACCGTTTTTCCCTCTGATTCCGGGTCCAAGGGCTGCTCAGCCAGCTCCTCCATGAGTTTCTCCCAATCATCAGGTGTCTCAGTCCGAGCCAGCAGTTGATTTCCAATAACTCTTGGTTCTTCTGCGATTGGGGACTGGTTACGACTTGCTTCCGTCTCGACCTCCACATTACCTCCGGCAGACTGTTGATTCTCGTGATGGATCATAACAGGCGTGGTTCCACCAATAGGTGGATGAAGTCCGCCTGGGATTGGCATCAGGTCTCCTCTCACAGGGAATTCTAAGGTACATGGACCAGAAACTGGGTTCATTGGGTTCATGTCAACTACCACACGAGTCTTTTCGACAACAGCCTTTCCTTTCTCTTTCTCAGAGAGTTTAGGTCTTGGAGGTAATTCTTCATTCTCTGCCCTTGCTCCTTCTCGAGGCTGGAGTAGAGCTCTCCCAGAGCTACTGTCATCAATGTTGTTGCTTTGTAGGTTCCTTTGTGGAGATTTTTGGCATTGTTGATGTTGTAGCTGTTGATGATGTTGTGGCGGATGGCGATGATGCCGGCTCATGGAGAGTTGTCTTGTTTGCGCGTCTGGTGCTTGCGCGTCTGGTACTTGCCGTGGTTTCCAGATGCTTGAAGTGGACCGAGTGGCTGTAGCTCTTCTAGGCAGCTCCGATGAGGCTTGCCGAGATATTTCTCTACTCCGAGAACTTGTCTGGTGAGTTTTTCGTGCTTGGTCATCACCCGACCTTCCCAAACCAGTATCCTGGCTGAGTTCATTCCCTCTGTAGAGATTCCTACGAACTGGTCTTCTCTCTTCTCTTTGGGAGGTATTAGACTTACGTGAGGTTCCAGCTTTATCTTCTTCAGGTCTCTGGCGCTTGTGGCCACGAGAAGAGGACTGCTTCCTACCAGAGATGTTAGGACCTGTCCCATCACTCTTCCTGTTGGTCAGTCTTTCCTCCTTATTCCTCTGCCTCTGTTCCTCCGTGAGCTCCGGGCATGATCTTTCTTCATGGGAGATCATATGGCAGGTAAAGCAGTACCTGTACAGTTTCTCATACTTGAGAGAGACAAGGATAGTCCCAAAAGAAAATATAACTTCTTTTTTGAATTTCAGGGGCCTTGTGACATCTATGGTCACTTGAACTCTTGCTCGGTCCGCATCAACAGGCCCGACCATACCCAGAGATGCGCCCAGTTTGGTAAACACCTGGTCTTTCCAGAGATGGGTAGGGAGACCCACCACCTGGATCCAGAATGTGAAAGTACACGGGAAGTCTTCCCGGAGTGTTGGTTGCCATCTTTCTAAGGCAAAAGTCCAGTCATTGAAATGACATGGTCTCTTTCGAAGCACTTTCTGCATTGCTTCCTCAGAATCAAAATCCAGTTGAAATCGACCATTCCCCAGGTTAGTACTCCTTACATGTCCTTCTACATCCCATATGTTCGCCCGAGGCATGTAGGTTAGGAGAGCTGAGATTCTTCCTTCGTGAAAGACTCTTCCCACTAGGGAGAACTTGAATTTTTCCACTAAATCTGAGAAATCCAGCTCCGGTATTATGACAGGGGCATCTTCATCTACTTGTTGGTGACGTTGGGGGCTTGGCCTCCACCAGCTTGGAGTTTGGTTGTCCCGAGAGCTTGAAGCCATGGTAAAGGCTGAGGTGAGCAGGTCAAACAAAGGACAGAGTGTCTAGACTGGAGATAGCAGTTTTTTCTTATTGCAGGAGGTAAAACTTGAGAGACTCAAGAGCAGAAGCACTTGCTTGATATATTGGTGAGATGGTCAAAGTAAGCTGGCCATTTGGCAGAGATAAGCAAGGATCCAACAAGAAGAATACAAAGAGTTAAGAAGAAGTAGGAAAGAAAAAGCTAAGATCGAATGGCCCAAAGGTAGAGGGAAGCTTCAAGGAGAAACTTCTATTTGGAGTAAGGAGCAGTGGTTCACAATGCCAATAGAGAGGATCCTAGACAGAATTTTGAAAACAAGGCCTGTTTTGGGCAAAGTTTTGAAAAACAGGGGATGAGAGAACTTTCTCTCTCTAAAACCTCTCATTTCTCGTAACTTGAATAATTTAAACTAATATGATATTGGTGCAATAGTGTAATGAAATAACAAATAAAATCATAAAATTACGCCATATACTATGATGAACATAGACCGTAAACTCTAAACCGCAAGTTTCTATGTAAACTCAGGATCGATCCTAAGATTTGAGGGGCTATAAATTTACACAATGTTGGAAACCAAGTTCTATATATAAATCTTGTTCCGGTTTGAGAGTCATTTGGCCTATACGTATTAATTCAAAATATTTTGGGGTTTAAAACAATGTTTCGGCATAGCCAATGACCGATCCTAAATAAACTAAATGATTGGAACCACATCACACACTTGATCTCATGGTTAATAAATTGATTTACTCAGCTAGCTAGTTACACTAAAATCGTTTTCAGTTCGGTTTCGGTTATTTAGTTTCTCCTAACAGTAAAACTAATCAGCTAATAAACAAAATTCATTTATCATTTCGGATTTTATTTCAATTCGATTTCATTTATCCGGTTACATTTTCTTATCTTTTTTCACTCATATGTATGTGTATGTGAAGGACATTAGCAAATGGTGCAAAGCAATAATAATGAAAGGGAAACGAAAGGAATGGGAGTTAATAAGTTTGGACAACACATTATTACTTAGACGGTACGTGCGGTGCCAAAACCATCATGGCCTACTTTTTAAAACCCCACTTCTTTTTTGTAATATACGAAGGAATATAAAATTGATTAATTTTATACATTCATGTCTCTACCTAAATTATATAGATATATAATTTAAAGATTTGTGTAGTCACTCTTTTATATATGGAGCACTTTATATTATATTATTTGTAAATAACAAAGAACCCAAACAACACGAAAAGAAAGAAAAGAAAAAGACATTTTTCATGAAAAGAATAAGAAAAAAAAAGAGTTTGCATTATAAAGCTATCCACTAATTTTCTTTTTATTGAAAGTGTGCATGTTAATATCTCACAATCTTGAATAGCTTTTGAGTTTGTGTATGTTGTCAATATTCAAAAATAAATATTCTCTTTTTAGTATGATAAGATTGGTGAATTATTACAAAACATACATTTTAGATTTGTGGTGTTTAGTGTTTACTAACTCATTTGTCTCCTTTTGGCTTATTTTATATTCGAAATATTTATATAAATCAATATGAAATCATTCCAAAAAACCATTTTAATTTATGTACATACATATATTCTTCTAAAAACAAAGACAACATAAGCCAAAACATCATCCCGGATTTGTAACCAAAAAACGGCAAGCAGTTCTTTTTCTACTATCTCTATTTCTACTCTCTACACTTACAATGGAGCTCCTCCTAGATACTTCATCGAACAAGTTCTCTGGCTATCAAATACCGAAACACGAAACTGTGAGGCGTCCATTCGACAATGCTCTTTCGGGATCTTCCTGAGTTAAGCTTCTTTATGGTTTTCTTGATTTTCTTGGGGAGACATTCTTGAATCATCTCCATCAATGCCGCTTGATTCAAACCCGAGTCTTTGCTAAAAGACTCAATGATCTTTGGTAGGACTAGTTTCTGGTCTTTTTTAACACCAAATGTTGCGCGAATGTACTCCTCTTTCGCGGTTTCTAACTCTTGGTATATCCCCTTGGGTGTATAAACACGAATCTACATCCAACGAAAACACATTCACGATCTCTCTTTATTTCAAAGAAGATAACAAAAGCGTAAGCTGTGTTTCTACTTACCGCAGGGTCAGAATGGCTGCCTGAACAAAGGGCAAAGTATAAGAGAGGCTCCGAATGGTCGAGGGAATATTCTTGATGCTCATCTCCAGTTCTGAACTTCTTCGGAATAAGTAATAACTTCAACCACTACAAATGAAAGAGAGAAAGCTTAGAACACAGTCACACTGATCATTAGTAAGTTTGAGATACTCGAGAAGTGGGCTCTACCTGGCCAGGACGAGGCATTTTGATGCGAAGAATATAACTTTGTATCGCTTCTACGCTTACCATACGACCTCCTACGTTGTAAGCTTGCTGGAAAATAGTAAGCAGAGACCAAAAGATTTTCAGTATCATTCTAAAAAGTTTGGTTTTTTAATCTATCGTCTTGAAGTAAACCAAGTAAAGTGTTGATAAGATTACCTTGGAGAGCAGCAGAAATCGCTTCCCGTTGTTCTGTGGAATCCCATTTACCAAAAATGTCTGCAATGATGAAAATACAGTATAAGCTTAAAAAATTACCCTACAAAGAAGACAGAGGTTAGATCATAGGAACAGAGAGAAAACCGCATACGTGCATCACAAGTGCGTTATGTATGTTAATCCAGAATGCTAGCTTCTCCTGATGAGTCAGCTTTCTCGGTTCAACGCTTTCAAGTTGCTTAATAAGCAAGCTGTATAAGCACAAACAATCAACACAAAGTTAGATGACAGAACAAATAGAGACTCAGATAGCTGGCATTTAAAGGCTGACCTGAAGTTTCGATTCATCAGGTCAAGGTCACGTCCTTTTCTATGGTTTCGATGAATGTATGACACTTCAATCATTGAGCTATAAGGTCCACTGAATTCAAATTGGTCATCGAAAGACGAGTTTTTTCTGAAGCTTGGACTCCACATATCATACTGTTCTGGAGGCGAAAACTCGCTTGTTGATGATGGAGATGAACTAGGGGATGAGAAACCGTGGTTTATCGATGGTGGATCTGCGAGCTTCGAATATATAGCCGATGCACACTTTATCATTTCCTCTGATAACTTGTTCGGTGTCATAAATATATGATCGGATATCTTAGTTCCCATGTGCTCTGCAAGGCTTGTATTTGATCCATTTTGTATGTACTGTTGCATCAAAAGTACCGAAAGTTACAGACTTTGCAAACTGATGTAAATACAAGATGATAGAACCGTTGCAATGAGACTTACTTCCTTTACGGATAATGGCTGGGAGTGGCAGACGAATACCGAGTCTTCTGGGGGAGATATTCGGTTATTAAAGGTGGAACGCTGATTAAGCGAGGATTGGCAACGGCGAACACATGAATCGATGTCCTCCCTTTCGGGAAAACATTGATCTTTCAGTCTATTGTCAAAGGAAAAACATCGAGAATCAATTGTTGAATTTTCTTGATTGAATTGCCGAGCAGCAGAAATAGGTTCCTTCGGTCTACTATCAAAGGAGAAACACTGAGAATCAGTTGCTGAGTTTTCTTGATTGAGTTGCCGAGTAGAACCAGGTTCCCTGAGTCTTTTGTCAAATGAGAAACACCGAGATTCCGTGGCTGTGTTTTCTTGATTGAATTGCTGAGCAGCAGAAATAGTATCCTTCGATCTACTGTCGAAGGAGAAACACGGAGAATCAATTGCTGAGTTTTCTTGATTGAGTTGCCGAGGAGAATCAGGTTCCCTCAGTCTTCTGTCAAATGAGAAACACCGAGATTCCGTGGCTGAGTTTTCTTGTCTGCATCTAAGGCTAGGAGACTCTGCTACTTTCTCGACTAAACATGGACTCATCATAAGTCTGTTGTCAAAGGAAAAACACCGAGACTCAGGTGTTTTCGAGAAATCTAGACGCTTTCCACTGAGAGTGGATTTAGGTGAGCTCGAGCTCTGTTGTTTTGATGTTGGTGATGTTTGTTGATCAAATGCTCTACGATACAAAGATAGAAGGTGCTGTTCCAAATGCGAAACTTCTAACTCTAGCACCGCGATTTCCTTGATCAATTCTGTTGGAGGCTGCAAAACATATAAAAACCATTCAACGGACTGCACAAAACATCGACATTGCATCGGCCTACTACTTACGTTAGAAACCAGTTATTTACTACCTTAGGAGCAATGTCGACCTTCGTGTTAATCTCTCGAGAAGGTGTCTTATATCCTAATGCCTTCTCCAAAACACCACGGACATCGAACTGGTTCTGTAACCTTTTCTCAAGCTCTTGAATCTAAACGCAATCAAATATCAAAAGAACTTAATCATTTGAGTAACAACAAATCATCTTGAAGTAAAGAGAAGTTCATAAACAAACCTCTTGCTTCAGAGAGCTCTGGACTTTTACATCCGGCGATAGATTCTTCTTTGTTTCAACCGATTTCTCGCAGCATCGAGGTAAGTCCTGAGGAGGAAAAAAAACAATTAAAGAAAGCTAAAGAATCAGCTGTTTCTAGAGCTTTAAAAATCTAAATCAAAAGGTAAAGTTGTTGGCTTCTAACTCACAAGCTTGAAGCGTTGAGAAGCATTCAGAGAACAATCAATACTCTTATCATCTTCAAGCTTTTTCTTTTCAGGAACAGTCCAGCTATAATAACAATAATAAATAATCAAGATGTCAGACAAAGATTCAAGAACTTAAGAATCCAATCAAAATAGCTGAAACCCAGAAAGATAAAACAAAGATTCAGAGCAAGACTAGATTGTAACTACACAAAGTTTCAGTCTTTTAGTTCTAAATCTAAAAATTTTCGACAAAGATCCAAACTTTAACCAATCTAAAGCGAAATCACATCGAATCTGAGAAACCCAAGTTGTCGAATTCGAGAACAAACCCCAAAAAAAAGAATTGAGACAGAGCTAAAGAAGAAGAAAGTTATGAAATTTGCTAAAAACCTCTTCGAACGATTGTGTCTCTGCTTCTGCATTTTCTTGCTGATCTCAAACTAGAGAACCCAGAAGAAGAATCTGTAAATTTGGGTCTTTTTGGTGTAGATTAAAGACAGAGATTTGATGTAATTCTTTCAGATTTGTGGATCATGAGAAACTAAACTCCAAGAACACATCTCACTTGTCTTCTTTCCAACAAATCTGAGTTTCTGATAGCGATTAACTGTTCTTTCTGCTATAGAAGTGAGAACATATATACAGATACAGCCAAAGATATGTAGCAAAGATTTGATGTTTTTTTCTTTGTATGTTGATGTTTTTTTTTCTTCTTCTGTATCTCTGTTCTCTCACGCGCGTATACAAAGAGATATACAAAGAGGAGAAGAAGTAAAAAAGAGAAGTGTAAGAGAACTTTTTTGACCCTAGAGAGAGAGAATCTTACACTATCACTCTTCTTAGCCTTTTTTCAATCTTTAAGCTTTTTTTGTATTAAAAGCACAACTTATACGTGGGATATCGATTTACGTAAAATTATCTAATACACTCTCTTCTTTTAATTGAGTGAACAAACTTTTGTTTGAATGTATTTAGGTTTAGAAAATTTGTAAAAGTATATAATTCTTTCTCTATTAATAACTTGTTTAGCATAAATTTTGAAAATGAATAATATTTTACCTATAGAAATATTATATAATTGTTGTTTTTTTAGTCATTTTGCAAAAGAAAAAAGCTAAGCTAAGCTTTTCTATTGAACTTTTTTTTTATTATATGTTCGTTTTGTGGTAGAGTAACAGAAAAATAAAAGTTGATATTGTTTTAAAATATATTTAAAAGCTAGTAATATGCTGATTAAATTTATTAAAAGGACTATAAGTAATTTTTAAAAAAATAACTCAGAGGTTTAAAACAATAGCGAGTTTAGCCGTTTACTGTCTCATTTCCCGAATTTTTTGATGGGGTTAAAGTGTATATCTTTGACTGGCTAAATGGGATGAAAGCATTTCTCAAGAAGAATCCAATGAATGATGACTTTACATCTTTCTCCAAACCTTTCGACATACATATAGTTCCTAACAATATATTTTGCAAAACTAAAGACTCTCAATCCCAAAAGGTGGTGAAGAGAAGTCTCTAGTAATTAACTTATACAAGCAATAAGTAGAAGAAACTGACATGTACAAGTCAAAGCCTGAGGGTAAACCAATCTTTGGTTACTATTGTTGACAACAATTTAAATATTTTATATATAGATAATGACCTATCAAAGAAGAGCTACTAAAAAAAGTGAAGACTATTGTATGGGCTTGTTGGAATCTAAGTGGGAGTTGTTGAACCATCGCATTGCTCATTGTCCTGATATGTTTCTTCTACACTCAATAGGATTATTAGGGTGCTACGTTTTGTTTTTTTCTTTCTTCCCTTGTTACATTCTCTTAGCTTTTGTACTTATACCACTTAAGATTAAAAGTATAAATTAGTTACGAATTTTTTTTTTAATCAAAAACATGCATTATGGTAGGTTTGAACGTAGATTGTGACACAACCACATTATGCTACATATCTATAAATTTTATATTTTTAGTAACTTTTATTGTATCTAAATTTAATCATACGTCCCCTTCCTAGTTCCTACGTGATATACATCATGACATGCATTCAATTTACTAAATTCAAATTGTAAATACATGATACCAATAATTCAGAATGCACTAACTTCGCCACTACATAATTGATATTGCCAACTTAAATTGTCAAATCAATATGGGCTTGGTACACCCATATATCTAACTCCAATAAAAACACTAAATAAAGAAAATATATATATTTTAAATTTACGAAATGAAGATTATATAAGTCTGCATGTCACTAGAGTTGTTGGTGTTTTAGGCCAACTAATTAAGATTAGCTTAATATTAATTAAGTTAACCAGTAATTTAATAACATTTCTTAATCTTATGTTGAATTGTTTTGTCAAACTATCCAAACGACCACAATTCTACAAAGAGAAACCGATATCAATATGTGATTTTCCCAACTAAGAAGGTGAAGATCATTGATAGAATTACAAAATGTAATGTTATATAATCATAAGTGTCCCTATAGTCATAATAAGATCTCATGCAAAGCTTAATTATATAACTAAGGAAGTCTACTTTTCACTCTACTAGTTCTTTATATCATCTTCGAAAAAGCTTGTGTTATATGTGACTTTACCACCATGTAAATTGCAAAATCACAAGTTTGTAATGACACTATCTAGTGCCGACTTGCCGGTTATATTCACGGACAATTTAAACCCTCCCATTACGTATTTTTCATGTGATAATTTTGGTCTTTCTCTTCAAAAAAATATCATTATTTTAACTTATGTTAATCTTTGACAACATACTATACACAAAAATATTTGTCAAGCCCTTTTTTTCTTAGCAAAACACAAGTAACAAGTCTAAATCATACACTTGGTGGACAATATTTGCTCTATTTCGTAACCACTCGATATTTTTCTGTCATCAACTAATGGACTACGACACATACAATTTTTGTCAATTTACAACACACACATATATTAATAAGAAAAAAAGACAAATTTAACATAAAAATTTCCCTCCAAAATATTGTTTTTCTCCGAGACAAAAAGGAAAGAGACATAGGATGCTTGCTCAAAAGGGAAAATTTCGCAATGTGGCTAAATTACTTTTCTTTTATTCTTATTTTATTTCACTTTTTATATATTTTTTAATTATTACTTTTTTTAATTAATGTCAATGTGGATTCCTGAATTGTCTTCCAGTACAAAGAAGACTAACGTTTGTCAAAGAATCCCAGGGAAATTTATATTTAAGTAACAAAAAAACAAAAAAGTGACATCTCTATAATGAAAAGTAGATGTAGGGTTACATTATTGTTAATATAAATAATTAAAGGGACAGTTTTATCTTGATTTTCACCTGCTCTTGAAAATGACACAATCCATAGTTTAGCCTAAACCAACCCCAAATAATTTGTTCATTTTATAGCACTAATAAATAAGCTAATATCATAATCGGCTTAAAATAGTAAGTAATTGAAATCATTTTATCCGAATGTTTAATTAGTAAAAACTATGAAAAAACGACTTTCCTTTACAAAAAGCTAGTTTTCAGAATATAATTTATCGATTATCGAAAATTTAGTAGCTTATTAGTTCATTTGATACAAAATATCATATATATGTAAATAAGTTTTAATATTTGTTTACTTCGATGAGAAGAATTTAATTAATTGATAAGGTAGAGCATATATATATTTTAAGAAAGATATGTCCAATTGATCAAAATTTTATATTTTGCAAAAAAAAATGCTATATAGTTGTAATTGTGTTTAATGATTTAGCTTACATTTTTTTTGGTCAAACAATGATTTAGCTTACATGTTTCAGAAAATAATTGTAAACAAATTTTAAACCAAATAATTAAACGAATGTTTTTAATAATTGGAACAAAGATACATTACGATCTTTAAATATTGAATTAGGTTTTAAATTATAGTGAGTGGTTAACTTAACAAACACTATTTTAGTGGAAAGATCCAAAACTTTTCTTACATTGAGATTGAAGAAAAGGCCAAAAAGCTTTGTCGATTATATATTTAAAACAAATTGGACACTAGTGAATTCAGAAGCAATCCTAAGATTGACCAATTTAAATTTTGATTGTTATAATAATAATTTAAAATATATTGTTGTGATAATCTATGCAAGTTGAGCTCGGTAATAGTGTTACAGCTTCTTATTTGCACGGTGTCGGGGACACAAATTACGGTAAAAATTCAAGTTTCACCACTAAACACTGTTCTTTATAAAAATATGTTGAGGTTTTAGATAAGATAAATAATTAGTAAAAGAAATCTTATTAGCATCCATTAATATTTGATTAAGATTTATTAACAAAAGAAATGTGATTCTATGGCATGTGGAGAACAAAGTGTGAAGAGATTTGTCAGATAAGAGCTGGAGACAAACATGCTTTAATGAATCTTAAACTAAGATTCATTTGAGTTATGAAGTGTAATTACTAATTTGCAGATTTAAATACTTTATTAAGAAATGTCTCAAAGAAATTAATGATGCACATGAGGGAGTACTTAAATTTAGGTCAATATATTGGATTTCGTTTTTTTTTTAAATTCCATCGTGGCGTAAAAAATGAGTTTCTTCTCAATATTTATTTAATATATTTATGAACTATGAGTTACACATTTAAGGGGGTCAAAACTATAAACAAAAAAGTTGGGGTAGTTTAGGATTAAAAATTAAAAAGAGGTTAAAACTTTAATCATATAAAAAGACATGAAAAAGCTGAAAGTTTACAAAGGCAATTAGACAAGAGAGTCAATGCCAATCATAACTAGCAAAAAATAAAAAGCATCTCCTTTTAATTTTACTTTTTTTCTCACATGTAGATGTAGCTCACGCGCTTCCACCAATTTTTACTAAACAAAAGTTAAAAAGTTTTTAATTGCAAATACATTTTATACAAAACCAAGAAAATTAAAATATTTCATTAATCTCTCGCGTGACCCATAAGGCCATAATGCGATTGTTAACGTAGATGCTACTAGCCTACTATATATGTCTCTCTGTGGATATTCATAGTACTATCTTATCTTATTGTTGCATGCATGCATTTATAGAAAATGGCATAATCTTATGATCTCCTATGCTTTAAGTTCGAATTTATCGAGACTGGTTTGTGTTATAGCTCGCAATGTTGTTGTAAGTTCAATTTCATTTCGATGTTCGCAGTAGATATTTAAAATGTACGCAATAGTCCATTATGATTAACTAAAATAATACGGTAAATTTTATAGGAGAATCCAAACTAGAGATTATTCATGTTCATATTAGCTTTGCAAAATAGAAAACAAACTTAGAAATCGAAGTAGTTTATTGAGCTTTATTTATGAATAAGAAAAAAAATAAAAGGAAGAAATTTCAACTTATAAACACCAAGATTAATATGTCTTTCAATTTATCTTATCAAAGGAAGGAGAAAAAGTTGCTTGAACGGCAATACCCAAAGTTAATCACAACGATTTTCATTACATAACTATATATAGGAATCTACTTGCTTAGACCTAGTTACATGGACTAGTTATGGATTTCAATGTCTTATAGTGTTGGGTTTGAGTGATTGCTTCAATAAGTTTCTTTGAAAATTAAACATAAAAACAAAAGCTATAAAATTAATAATAACACGAAGAAAGATCAAACATTATCGAAACAAAAATCTCATGTGGACATTATGCAAAACTACACAACTACCATCATCCTATGTCAGTTTTTCGTAGGGGTTACCTCACTGATTTTGAGAAAAATTCAAAAAATGGCAATCTTGTTTTAATGCATAGTTGCATCGTTCACTTACATAGGATAATGGTCAAAGAGGTTTGGAACCTTTGTTGTCTCCGTTTATTTAAATAATAGAAATTTTATATCGGTTACTCCACTTATTTAGGCCGTATATGAAGTTTTAAGAAATTAATTGTTAAAAAATAGAAAAATGTCCATTAACCATGAAAAAAAGTTTAGAATACATTGATATATATGTAGAATGTGGTTAGAAAATTTTAAAAAACACTAAAGAATATAAACTTAAGCTTATAGAGAATTTACCCAAAAACTCTATATTTTCGTAGGGGTTAACTCACTGATTTTGACAAAAATTCAAAAAAAATGGCAATCTTGTTTTAATGCATGGTTGCATCGTTCACTTACATAAGATGATGGTCTAAGAGGTTTGGAACCTTTGTTGTCTCCGTTTCTTTAGATAATAGAGATTTTATATCGGTTACTCCACTTATTTAGGACGTATATGAAGTTTTAACATATTAATCGTTAAAAAAATAGAAACAATGTCCATTAACCATGAAAGAAATTTAGAATACATTAATATATATGTAGAATGTGGTTAGAAATT